>CM069906.1:64834941-64906941 GCA_036172215.1 Camellia granthamiana
ATGGCTTTGGGGTGCTTTTATTTCCCCGTCTGTCCTGTACTGTTTTGTAATACTATATAAACTGTTGCTGTACCGTTTTTGTAACACCGTATAGACTGTACTGTTTGGTAGGGGTTAAGCCTCTGTACTGAATGATTGTAAATATTGTGCATAACTGCTCTGTACTGAATGTTTATTTGCATGAAAATCTTTTTGGCATACAGACTGTCACAGCTCATTGGACATTGTTCTATTACCGTATTGGCTTCCGCCATGCCCCTGTACTCTGTTTTACTGTCTTACTGCTCAGTAGGCCTTCGGTAATCTCAGATTACTGGCCGGTTACGGTGCTAAACCCATAGGGGCGGGTTTGGGTCGTGACACATATCCAGTCGAATGGACATATGTATGTATATTTTGATATATATAAGAGCATTTATTTTGTCTTTTCAGCCATTGGGCTTTTGAACATGAACAGTTATGCTTGAAACTTGAAATATTTATATTTGAGCCGTGGCAAACTTGTAAATTGTGTAAATATGTTCTCACAAGCTTTATAGCTCACGGGTGTGTTACTAACCCATTTCAGGTAAGGAGAATGCCTAGTGGATAACCAAAGGCTTATTTTTGTGGTGTCTTATGGCCTGGGATGGATTCTAGACCTATAGTTTTATATAAGTCATGTATTATCTCTTTTGTTGGCATAGGGCCAAGTTATTGTTGTAACTTAACTTTTCTTTATGACTTGTATGACTTATATAGCAACACTCTAGTTAAATGTAATCACCTAGTATTTGCGATGATTTATTTATTTGTTCTCTAAACTAGTTAGTGGTAGGCCTAGGGTGCGAGATAAGGTGCTGGCCGGTCGCAATTCTGATTAGCCCTATTTCGGGTCGTGACACCAAGTCACCAATATTGAACTCTCGGTGCCGCCTTTTCTCATCCGCTCACTTTTTCATCTTCTTGGTTGCCTTGTCAAGGTAAGATCGTGCCACGTCTACTTATTCATTCCACGTCTTAGCTACCTTGTAGGCCGATGGACTCTTTGCCGAGTTAGTCACCAAAGAGTGCGGAGTGAGTGGTTGTTGCCCTGTGGCTAGCTCAAATGGACTCTGATTAGTCGCCTCACTCCGTTGCAAGTTGTAGGAAAATTGGGCTATATCCAGTAGCTTGGCCCAGTCATGCTGGTTGGCATTTACAAAATGCCTTAAGTATAGCTCCAATAACGTATTCACCCTTTCGGTTTGTCCATCCGTTTGAGGGTAAAAGCTAGTAAAGAAATGAAGTGCTGACCTATTAGTTTGAACAACTCAGTCCAAAACTTGCCTGTGAATCTTGAGTTTTGGTCACTGATAATGGACTGTGGCAAGCCCCAATACTTCACTACATGCTTGAAGAATAGCTTGGCCGTCTCCTCGGCTGAACACTCATTGGGTGCAGCTATGAACGTAGTATACTTGGAGAAGTGGTCTATTATTACTAGAATACTCTTACACCCTTCAGGCTTGGGCAGTGCCACTATGAAGTCCATGCTAATACTTTCCCAGGGTTTGCTAGGTATGGGGAGCGGCTCCAACAATCCTGCTGGGCTTTGATTCTCTACCTTGTCTTGTTGGCACACAAGACAAGTCTTCACATATTGGTCTACCGCGTCCCGCATTTGTGGCCAATAGTAGCTTGACTCCAACAACGCTCGAGTACGTCTCTGTCCTGGGTGGCCAGCCCATTGGGTGTCGTGGCACTCCTTGATAAGGTTCCTCTGTAGGTTTCCCCACTTTGGAACATAAACGCGTCGCTCCTTTGTGTAAAGGATGCCATCTTCTTCCCAAAACCGCTTCGTCTTGCCTTCTTTGGCCATTGCTACCGAGCTCTTAGCCAAGGGGTCACGCTTCATACCTTCCTTAATTAGAGTTAGCAACTCCCCTTTCAGTTTCACAATGGTAGCTAGCTCAGCTTTCCTACTTAATGCATCCGCTACAAGGTTGGCCTTGCCGGGCTTATACTCCATGTCATAGTCAAATTCGGCCAAGAAATCTTGCCACCGTGCTTGCTTTGGACTTAGCTTCTTTTGAGTTTGGAAATAGCATGTGGCTAAATTGTCAGTCTTCATCACAAACGTAGATCCAAGTAGGTAGTGCCTCCAAGTCCGTAGGCAATGTATGATGGCCGTCATTTCCTTTTCTTGGATCGTATAGTGCTGCTCCGTGTCGTTGAGCTTCCAACTTTCGTGGATGTCCATTCTGCATCAAGACACCTCCAATGGAAAAGTCTGATGCGTCAGTGTGTACCTCATATGGTTTGGCACAATCTGGTAGAGCCAAAACTGTTTCCTTCATTATTGCCTCCTTTAGCTTGTTGAAAGCATCTTGGCATTTCTCCGTCCATTCCCACGCCTGGCCTTTCTTGAGCATGTCGGTAAGAGGGGCTGCTATCGCCGAGTAACCCTTGATAAACCGCCGGTAGTAGTTGACAAGCCTAAGAAAAGATCGCAGTTTCGTTACTTTGGTAGGTGGCTCCCATTCTTTGATTGCCCTCACCTTGTCTTCTTCCATACTAAGCTTGCCTCCCTTGATCTTGTGGCTGAGGAATGAGACTTCTTCTTTGGCAAATGAGCACTTTTTTTTCTTAACATATAGCTCATTCTTCCTTAGCATCTTGAAGATGGTCCGTAGGTGCTCAACATGTTCTTCAAGAGTTGTGCTATAGATGACTATGTCATCTAAATAGACCACTACGAACTGGTCCAAGTAGGGATGGAATTCATCAAAGTGCAAAATGTGGCAGGTGCGTTGGTGAGGCCAAAGGGCATTACTAAGAATTCGTATAAGCCATAGCGAGTCACACAAGCGGTCTTTGGTGCATCACCTTCCGCAATCCGCACTTGATAGTACCCCGACCTTAGGTCAAGCTTAGAAAAGAACTTCGCATGTCCTAATTGATCAAATAAATCAGTAATCAAAGGAATAGGGTATTTGTTTTTGATTGTTACCTCGTTAAGAGCTCGATAGTCGATGCATAGCCGCAATGATCCATCGTGCTTCTTCTGAAAGAAACACCGGTGCTCCATAAGGTGCCTTCGATGGTTGGATGAAGCCCGCATCCAGCAAGTCTTTCAGCTGTCGCCTTAATTCTTCCAACTCTGGTGGGGACATTCGGTACGGTGCCATTGCTGGTGGCTTGGAGCCTGGCTCTATCTCAATCTTGTGGTCCACCTCCCTTCTAGATAGAAGTCTTTTAGGCAACTCGAGTGGCATGATATCTTTGTATTTTTCTAGCACCTTGCCAATCTCCTTTGGTGGCCTTGTTGAAGTGTCTTCATTTTCTCCTCTTTTGCCTTGGAGGATAGCTAGATAGGTAGTCTCTCCCTTCTTGAAGCCCTTCTTGACTTGCATTGCGGAGAGTACCTTCCTGTCTGAACTCGCCTTGGCCACTGTGGAGACCATGCCTGGTCCACCCTCAAGAATGTTCATGGAGTTGTAGCGCGGTAGTGGTACTACATTGAATTGTCGTAAGAACTCCATGCTTAGCACAATGTGGAAGTCATCCATCTGTGCTACAGAGAAGTCTACTTTTCCATTCCAAGTGCCCAAGTGTAGCTCCATCCCTCGAGCTACGTCATTAAGTGGCTTTGCCTCAGCATTCATCGTCTTGAGCCATCCTTGACCCTTGTCAACCTTGAGGCCCAACCGCTTGGCTTATTCATCCTTGATGAAGTTGTGTGATGTTCCTGTATCCACCATCACTTGGGTAGCCTTCCCATTGATGTTGGCATTCACATACATCAAGGATCGGTCTTTGTTGTTTGCTGGCACCAGGTTGGCTTTGAGAGCATTGAGCAGTTGTAGGCACCCTATGTGTGTTTGTTCTTCTATCTCTTGCTTCTCAAGCATGGCACTAAGGTTCTTCCTTTTGGGACAATCTCGTGCCCAATGTGGCCCATCGCAAATGAAGTAGTTGTCCTTGGGCTTGATGTAATGACCCTCACCACTGATTACCGTTAAACTGGACTGATTATGATTGATAATTGAACTGGATGGGATACCGAACTGACTGACTGAAATTGAAACTGAATTGACTGAGTATATCCATTGTATTGCATTTCTATCTGTTTGATTGATCATTTATCTGTTCATCTGTTCGTGTTTTATGTTTAAACTGCTAATTGAAGGCCTTATCGGCGGCCGAACCGGAAATCGTTTAGTGTTTCATGATCATCGTAATTTATGTGATTTTATAGTATATTTAATTAAAATGTGATTAGGCGTGATTAAATTAGATTAAATTGAGTTAATTAAGGAGTTAGACTTATTTACATTTTTGCCATCCTTAGTGGCCATTACCTATACACCTTTGAGCTCATACACTTAATCACAAAACACAATTCACCAGCCACTTTGAGCACAAAACCGATCTAGAGAGAGAGGGAGAGAGAGAATTGTTGTGTTCTTGAAGATTTGGCTTGAAAGATTTGAAGGAGTTGAAGCTTAAGTGCATAATTGAGCCTCCATATCTCTAATTCTAGACTAAGGTAGGAATTCCATCTTCTTATGGTTGTCTTTGAGCTAGTTCTTGCATAATTCATGCTTCATTGTAGAATTGAGCCAATGAAGCATGAATTAGTTCTAGCATGATGAAAATGAGCATAATTCATGCATGCATGTTAGTATTGTTGGATTGTGAGTTGAGTTCATGGCAAATTGTCACATGCATGTCCATGTTTAGAGTGTAGGCCATGATTTCATCTTGTTTGTGAACCAATTGGCTCATTAGAGCATGTTTTGAAGCTTGGGAATTGATTTAAAGTTCACGCATGTCATGTTGGAATGTTGTTCTTGAAAATTGATTTGAAAATGAGTTTGATTAAACACCCTTGGGCTTTGATTCCTTAAATTGAGCTTTGAAACTTGTTGTACATTGAGTTTGCAAGAGTTTTTCCAGAAAATAGCCCAAGAGGATCGAAAATATTGCTTTTGAACTTGGTTTTGAGCTTGGGACTCAAATCTGGAATTACCAGATTTGAGTTGTCCGCTCGAGCGGGGGAAGTGCCGCTCGAGCGGGAAAATCGAGCTCCCAGCATCTGCACTGTGCATCAGTCCGCTCGAGCGGAGGACTGGGTGACACGCTCGAGCGGGCGTCGAGCGGAGATTTCACCCATCTAGTACTTTTACAGTACGCTCGAGCGGGGAAGTTGACGCTCGAGCGGGTACCTTTATTGCATGTCCGCTCGAGCGGGGAAACCTGCGCTCGAGCGGGACTCTGTTTTTCTGAAAATTCTGAAACTGTTTTCTGCTCACATCTTTGCATCCTCATCTCATCCTAGGCATTCTTAGGCCTAGTTTAAGGCATCTTAATGAGGATATAGATGTAGAACACACCAAGGCAATTAGGGGTTAAGTTATTATCTTTCCCAACTGTATAGCTTAGTGTGTGTTCGATCTGTTAACTATGTAGGGTTGGCGACTGGGGAAACGCGCTCTAGCATACTGTAGCCCAATCTCTGTGAGTAACAATTGTGTAAAGATATGTTCAAATGATTATCTTCCGAAATACTGAACTGAACTGTTTACTGAATTGATATTGTTGACTGTATGAATGTATGTCCTATATTCTGAACTGTATTGTGGCATCCTTAACAACTACTGTTTACTGTTACTGCTACCGTTTGGGAAATCTCTGCCATCGACGGTCTATGAACAGATGGCCCCACCGACGGTCTATGAACGGATGGATTTGTCTAATCGACTCGGTTCCCATGTTGGAACCACTACTGTTTACTGATTGATGGCCATCAATTATTGTTCGGTCTTTTAAGACCTACCGTTTACTGTACTGCTATGCTAATGGATGTACCACATATCACTGAATGACAGATATACTGAATCAATGAACTGTTTTCATTACTGTAAGGACATTCATTCTTAACTCCTTTACGCATTATGTTATTCACTGGGCTTTAGCTCACTGCTCATATATATATGTAGGTGTACAGGCACCAGAACGCGGCTAGAGGCGTCGGGATTAGCTCCAGTTTTGTCAAGCCAACCATTGTGCCTCACTGCGAGGTTCCAAGCCTATTGAGTTATGGCTTAGGGGTTTTGGTTCCCCGTCTGTCTCTGTACCGTTTTGTAGTACTGTATAGACCGTACTGTACTGTTAGTAGGGATTGAGTCCCCGACCTGAATGATTGTAATTGTTGTAGATACTGTTTTGTTTACTGACTGTTTTTATGAATGCATGAAAAATCTTTTTGGCATACTGACTGTCACAGCTCATTGGACATTGTTTATTTACTGTATTGGCTTCCGCCAGGCCCTGTACTCTGTTTTACTGTATTACTGTTAAGCAGGCCTTCGGTAATCTCGGATTACTGGCCGGTTACGGTGCTGAACCCATAGGGCCGGGTTTGGGTCGTGACACTTGATGTCTTTCTTGGCATCCTTCTTCCAATCCTTGCCCGATGGTGGCTTGCTTTCAACTTCTTTGTTCCTTGGAGCTTTATACTCCTTAGACTCTTTGGCCCACTTTGCTCCCCCACCTTTGCCTTGACCATCCTTGGTGGACTTTGAGTTAGAAGATTCTGGCTTTGTGTACTCCACCAATGTCTCAGCTACAGTGAGTGCAGTGGAGATGTCTTTGACTCCTCTACATTGTAACTCCAATTATGCCCACTCTTTAAGACCAGCTGTGAAGTTGAAGAGTAAGTCATCATCACTCATATTAGGAATTTGAAGCATTAACCCAGAGAATTCCTGGACATAGTCTCGGATAGAGCGGGTGTGCTTCAACTCCCTCATTTTCAGCCGTGCTTCATGTGCCACATTTTCAGGATAGAATTGTCTTATTAGCTCATTCTTAAACTCCTTCCATGAAGAGATAGTGCAAGTGCCTCTCTCAATTTCGGAATGCTTACGATGCCACCAAATCCCAGCTAGTTTAGTGAGGTAGAGGGAAGCAGTGCATACCTTAGCCATTTCATCATTTAGGTTCAAGGCTTCAAAATACCTCTCTAAGTGCCAGATGTAGTCGTCCAGCTCCTTGGCGTCCCTTTTGCCATCGAACTCCTTAGGCTTTGGTGCCTCAAGCCTTGGAGTGAATCTCACATTAGTGGTAATGCCATCACTTGCCACTGCTCGCTTGCACATGGCCCAGTCCGCTCGTGTCTCCTCCAAGCCTTCCTTTAGCTCTTGGACTTGGTCTTGGAGTTGAGAGATTGCCTTCAAGATGCGTTCTTCGAAATCATAGCTTTCTTGCTTGTGGGTCTCATGGTTGGCCCGGATGGTGTCCCACACGGACTCAAGTAATTCCTCGACTTGGCATTCCACCTTGCCATCGAGTTGCTCCATCCCTTATTCTAATCGATCCAACCGTTCCTTGACATCGGCCATAGCCACTTCAACCTTGACCACTCGGGTCTTCATGGCACTCATGATGTCGCGTGACTTGTCTTTGGTCTTCTTGCCCAAGTTTGCAGCAGTCTCCCTTCCACGGTTCTCTTCGGTGTGAATTACTTCCGACATAATGTCCTTCCTTCTTTAGTTACGACGCCTTCGTAACCTTTGGCTTTGATACCAACTGTTACGGCCTTGGTTTTTCCAAGCCAACCATGCGGCCTTAGATGCTTATGCACGCCTTGCTTGCACCTAAGTAAGCCTTCTTTGGAAGAGAGCTAGGAGATGTTTGCACACACAAGAGAGACTTAGAAAAACTTAGAGAGAGCTCTTGGAGAATGCTTTGCTTGTATTGCTTGAATGCTTTGGATTACACTTGGTGGTTTAGGCAAATGAGGCATTTCCCCTTTTATAGGCTACAATGAACATTCTAGAACTACTAGGATGGAGAGTGTTCTAGACACTTCCTCCTTCTACAATCTAATAGACTATTCTAGAATATATAAGTATTATGTACAAGCTTCTAGACTTATGTACAATACTCTACAAGGCTCTAGGGAGTTCTAGAATCTTCCAGCAATCTCCAGAACCTCCTAGGTCTTTCTTAGTGAGGGATAGCTTCAGAATTGGCCAGTCTGTGACACTTTACATAGGCCATCATCCTTTCATCTCGGGCTACGTATTCGCCTGTTGCTTGGTTGACGATAAGCTGGGAATCACAAAAGAAGACCATTACCTCGTCGGTTTCCATTACTGCTGCCAACTTTAATCCTGCGATTAGTGCTTCATATTCTGCTTCGTTGTTTGAGGCCTTAAACCTGAAATGAATGGATTGTTCCAACATCTGCCCATCTGGTGATACTAGCACTACTTCTGCCCCCGCACTTTGTTTGTTTGAACTCCCATCAACAAATAGGCAGAAGGAGTCACCGACATAAATACCGCAGGGCCTGAGTTTCTCTTCTTTCTTCTGTTTTGCTATCCTCTTCTGGGTTTCTTCTTGTTCATCTGGACATCCTATACCACGACTCAACAGAGCCCGATGTATAGTGGCCCCTGGTGTGAACTCGGCCACGAAGTCGGCTAAAACCTGGCCTTTGATTGCTGTTCTGGGTCTGAATTCCAGGTTATATTGGCCCAATACTACCGCCCATCTGGCTAACCTGTCTGTCAAATCTCCTTGTTGCAACAGAGACTTCAAAGGATGCTCAGTTAATACCACAATCTTGTGGGCTTGAAAGTAATGATTCAGCTTCTTGGAGGCCATTACTAAAGCCAGTGTTAGTTTCTCCAAGGGTAAGCATCTGGTCTCTGCATCTGCTAGGGTTTTACTCACGTAGTAAACTGCCATTTGTTCTTCCTTTTTTTCTCTGATTACCACTGCACTCACTGCATGCGCTGAAACCGCCAAGTATAAGAATAACTCCTCTCTAAGTACTGGATTTGAGAGAATTGGAGCGGTGGTCAAGTATTTCTCCAAGTCAGCTAAGGCGACTTCGCACTCTTCTGTCCACAAGAAGTCTGTGGCTTTCTTTACTAAACTAAAGAAAGGTTTGCATTTGTCAGAACTTCTACTTATGAACCTATTTAGGGCTGCTGCCCTTCCGGTCAACATCTGCACTTGTTTTGCCGATGTTGGGCTCTTCAAGTCCAAGATGGCCTTGATCTGATCCGGGCTTGCCTTGATGCCCTTTCTGGTGACCAAATATCTCAAGAACTTTCCTGACCTAACTCCAAATGCACACTTTGACGCATTGAGTCGGAACCGAAATGTCTTTAGGATATCAAAGACTGTCTTGAAGTCGGCCAGATGATCCTCAAGTTCCTTGGTTTTCACGTCCATGTCATCAATGTATACCTCCACTATTTTGCTTATTAGATGTTTGAACATCTTAGTTACCAATCTCTGGTAAGTTGCTCTTGCATTTTTCAACCCGAAAGGCATTATTCTGTAGCAATACAGCCCTTTTGGGGGTGATAAATGCAGTCTTCTCCTCATCTAGGGGGTACATGGTTATTTGATGGTACCCCCTGTAAGCATCCAGGAAGCTCATCCTTCCATGTTCTGAGGTGGCATCCACCAATTGGTCAATTTTGGGGAGTGGGAAACTGTCTTTGGGACAAGCTTTGTTTAGGCTGGTGAAGTTCACATAGATCCTCTACTTTCCATTCTTTTTCTTCACAACAACTGTGTTTGATAGCCATGTTGGGTAGTTTACCTCTCGAATGGCTCTGGCCTCCGGAAGTTTATCCACTTCCTCTTCTACTGCCTCAACATGCATCAACGTAGGCCTCCTTGCTTGCTGGATGACAGGTTTGGCCGACCTGTCCATATTCAATTTATGGCAAGTGATTTCAAGGTCAATGCCAGGTATCTCGTATGGTGTCTAGGCAAACACCTCAAGGTTTGCCCTCAAGAACGCCTTTAATTCCTTTTCCTCTTCCTCGGCCTAGTCTGAGCCGAGAAGGAAGAAGAGCTCTTCATCCTCTTGTTGGACTAAGATCTTCTTCAGGGCTTCCTCACTTTTCTTAGCTTGTTCTTTGCTGACGTCCTCAAGGACTTTCATGTTCTCATCCTCAATCTCTGTTGCTTCTGCTTCTCGTATGTTGCAGGTGGATTTCATTGCTGCCATGGAAAAATTCTTTGCCTGCACCTGATCCCCTCTTACCTTCTCAATTCCATGTTCTGTTGGGAACCGCAACAGTTGGTACAATGTTGAGAGAACAGCCCTCATTGCATGTAGCCATGGCCTTCCCAGGATAACATTGTAAGGGGAGGGGGTGTCAAGTATTGTGAACTCCGTTTTTACCTTCTTGGTGCCAGCCTGCACCTCCAAACTTATTGCTCCTAGGGGCCACGTCAGTATTCCGTTGAACCCAACCATTGGACCATTGGATTGTTCCAGATCATCTTGGTGAAGGCCAAGCTCTTTGTAACACCTAACATACATGATGTCACAAGAGCTGCCCTGGTCGATTAGAATTCACTTTACCTGGTACTCTCCAATCTGGAGGGATATTACCAAGGCATCGTTGTGTGGATGATGCACCATCTCTAGGTTGTCTTCAGTAAAGGACACCATTGGTCCCTGGCACTCGTTTGCCCTAGGTCTCTTCTGTCGGACCCGATACACATGCTGTAAGTGTTTTACCTTCTGAGTTTCTCCACGTTCTCGTTCTCATTGACCTTTGAGTGAATCACAGTGATCACTCGTGGTCTGCCCGCTTGCGGTTGTGGTGCTGGAGGAGGTGGTGCTGCCGGTGCCTGAAGCAGTCTTGCTTACTCTTCCCTTGTCCTGTCCTTATCTACCAAGTCCCTTAGATGACCTTGTCTTACCAGGTCTTCCAGATGTGCTTTTAGGGCTCTGCACCCCTAAGTCAGATGCCCATCCTCATATGGTAGGCGCAGCGCTTCCCTAGACTTCTTCCTATAAATTCACCAGGTATCTTCTCTGGTGCTCTATAATAGGGCTGATTTCGGATTCTTTCCAAGACCTTGTAAACCGGAATTTGAAATACCGTAGTGACTGCCTGTGCAGTCCTCAGTCCTGTCTCTTGCTTGTTGTATCCAGTGTTACCTCGGCCTTGCTTTGGCGAGCCGTTTCTCTTCTCTTGTTTTGATGCCTTTGTCCCCGGCGTGTCTTCCTCGGCTCTTACATACTTCTCTATCCTGGCCATAAGTTCCTCCATACTTTTTGGCAGCGTTTTTGCCAGTGATTTTCGGAGCAGACAATTGTCGTTCAAGCCATTCTTAAAAGAAACGACCGCCACCTTTTGGTTGCACCCTGGTATTCGGTTGAACACCTCATAATACCTTTTGGCATAGGCCTTAAGGCTTTCATCCTCGCCAATTCTCAGAGCCATCAGGGAGTCCACCCTCAATAGCTGTAGTTTGTTTGTCACAAACCTGGCCACGAATATCTCGGCCAGGCCTTTCCAGCTTTTCACAGTTCCTTTCAGCAAATTGTGAAACCAGTCTGATGCGATTTCCCCAAAGGATGAGGGGAACACCTTGTAGAGCAACGACTCGTTCCTGGTGTATAATGCCATTGAGTTTAGGTACAAACTGACGTGAAAGTTAGGGTTAGACTTCCCGTCGTATATCTGGAATCTCGGCATGTGGAACCTTTTCGGGGCCTCAAATTTGTCCAGTTCTACTGAGATTGGCGTTTTCGGCTTGACCGGAGAGGTTACCTCGACGTCTTGCCGCTTTCTCTAGAGGTAATCTCTTAAATCCTCCTTGGTTTGTCCAGGAGCTCGGCTGTCAACGGATTTTGGCCTTTTTGGTGCGCTACTCTCGGTGTCATTATGAGTCCTCTTGGACCTCCCTCCATTAGTCATGTCGAAATAGAGCTTATTCCCTTGAACATACCGAAGTTCTTTGGTACGATGTGTTTTTCGAGACTCTCCCTTCATTAACTCTCCTCGACTGACCTCCCTGGAAGGCCAACGAGAGTGTTCCTTGGTGTTGGTGTGTTGGGGGACTGCAGGAACTGTTTTATGCCCCCATTTCTGGGCATCTTTCTTGGCTGCTAGAATCGGCATATCTTGTAATGGAAATGGTGGTTGCATGACGTTGTTCTGTATCATGAAATTGACGACCGATTGTAGGTTCGCCAATTTGTTTGCCATTTCCTTCATCTCGCCGTCCCTCCGCAAGCATCTGTCTTTCTATACCTGGAGATCGTCCTCGTTATAATACTCGCCTCGGCCTACCTTCTTTGATACGTCTCCCTCTTGGCCGACGCCTTTCTCTCCGGGATTCTGATCCCGAGTTTCTTCGTTGTAGTTATACTCCTCTACGTTAGGGTTAATGTGTTTACCACCTCCAGTAGGGATGTCGTCCCCTATCTACTCTTTTTGTCCGTCGTTGGTCATCTATTCTCCTTTCTTTCCCAGAGACGGCGCCAAATTATGTGTGCTGTTTTCTGACCACACTGCCAAACAGGTACTCAGTTGGAGAACACCAGCAGAATAGATTACGCCCGCATGACCTGTCACAGAAAGATGAGACTTCAGCGGTGGTTCGTCCACCCGGGGGCACTCTGACGATCAAGTTAGTACTCAATTATCTCTCAAAGATAGCAAATAGTGCTTTAACTCACTAGCCAGGAAACAAAAAGCGTACCTCAGACCTACGAGGGTGCCTTACTTTTATAGTCAGCACTAACCTGATCCTTGCAGAAGCCTAGCTTCCCTTAGACTCTAGCCCAATGCTCACCTTGGACTCTCCAATAGATAAAGATAAACTCCCTAAGAGCTTTATCCTTATCCAGGCTGAGGTCTTCCCTCTTTCTAGGACTCTTATCCCTTATCTATTCATCTCGGATTCCGATATCTTCGCAGATAACTTCGGCCTAGTCGAGATCACCTCAGCACTATGACCAGGACACGTGGCACCACGGCTGGCACTTTGGTGCCACCTTGGCCATGTGTTGTTATTCAAAAAATATGCCCCCACAGTAAGTAAATTAATTTAAGTTAAATTTTTTTTTTTTTTGAGCTCAAACTTGGCTCGTTAATGTAATCGAGTTAGCTCGAACCGAGCTTGAGTTCATTAAATATTTGACAAGCCGAACTTGAACTCGAGCTCAATTATTTGAGCTTATTTTTAATAAACAAGCTTGAACACTCAAAAGCTAAGCTCGGCTCGACTCGGCTTAACTCGGTTCGATTTATTTATAGCCCTAGAAGGGAGCTATGTATAAAGGGATTCTTTGCATTATATATATTTTTTATAATTCGATATCCAGTCCATTAGACTTTATTAATTGGTGATTAATTGGTCTAATACTAGTGGGGTTTCCAATTAAAGGCAAGACAAAATCCCATCTAGATTGGTTCTAATAAATTGTTTGTACTTAGGAGCTTTCAAACTTGAGACTTTAGAGTAAGCAAACCCCCATATTATTTATTTATTTATTTATTTCTCCCAAAAAATAATACAGGGGCAGGTTTTGTTCAATAATTTTTAAAAAAAGTATAATTTATCCAAAATGATGTCATTTTGAGATATAATATAATACACTACAGATGATCCAAATTCTCATTTGATTGTAGTTTAAAAGTTAATTCTTTAATAGAATTGACAAATTCATTTTTGTCAAAATATCCACTTTAACAACTACGAATCAACTCAAAGTGTATTTAATTTCTAAACTATCGATTGAATTTATTAAATTTCTAAACTATTTATTCAAACCTATTTAGTCCTTAAAAATATTACAAAAATAAAATATAAGTCCATAAATATTATAAATTAGTAAAAAAACCTATCTAGTTAAAATTTTATTAAAAAAAACTCTTAAATTTTTATTATGTCATTAAAAAGTAGGCGTTTATAAGAGTAAAAATAATTATCTATATTATTTTTTTACTTGTCTTCTACAATGACTACATGGTTGTCTTTATCTAGTATTCATAAATTATATGTTAAATTTCAATTATAATTTATAATTTATTGCTATTTAATATGTAGATAAAATTTATTCTATGTATGATCTATAATTAGTTTTAAATTTACATCTTATACATTAATTTCAAGATAAAATTTTGATTAACTTTTCAAGGTAATTATAGGTAAATTAATTGACTTATCTTGAAATTTAATAATTATACCAGCAATCCTTTTTAGGTTGATTAAAATGACAAAAAATTAATGCGAATGGTATGAATATACAATGATAAATAAGTTAAAATATATATTTTAGTATAAAAAAATTAATTAACCTGTTTGATTCTGGTTTTCAGAAAACAGTTTTTAAAAAATTTTACTTTTTTATTTTTTATATTTTAATGTTTTCAATGATTTTTTTAAACATTTTAAGTGTTATATAAATTAAAACATTAATATTAAAAACATCCTCTTCCAATTTCTAAATAATCAACTTTTTAAAATTTATTTAAACTATTTTTGTTATTAAGTTGTAAACAAAATTGTACTAAACAGTGGGACAAAGGAGGCCGCTTTCACAGCAATCGCTGTGACGCCCCGATTGAGGTTTATTTCGATTTTATTTTGATAATTTAAATTATTCATATTATAGGATTCATCGAATATATTATTTATATAAAAAATGAGGTTAATTGGATATGCATAGCCTTATGATCGGACCATAATTAGTTTTTAAGAATTTATCAAAATTATGTTAATAGTTTGTGTTTTTAAACATAAATGTAGTCTTGTTATGAGTTATAAATGTCTAATTGATTTGATTTTTTTTATAGATCGTATATTCGATGAACTTTACAATATGAACAATTCAGGGGTGGTTTGGGATGATCTAAATAAATGTACTTTTTGACTTTTTATAAAATATGAGTTATGTATGGGTTGAGTTTGAAGTGATGTGGTAGAGAGGTGATGTGACTTAAATAAAATAATGTAACTTAAATAGAATAGTAAATTTTTGACTTTTTAACTTTTTAGAAGATGACAAACAAAACCTCAGATTATCAAAATAGATTTAGAAAACACCACATACATCACTAGGTTCCAACTGTAGTCCATACTCTAAATTAAAATAAATTATAAATAACACATTTAAGCTGCACTAGATAGACACATTGTATATAAATCCTCTTAAATTATAACTCATTTTTCAAAAACTCAACAGTTATCTACCTCAAAATATTATCTTATTACATTTCGTCAAAATTTTGTTATGAATTTAAACGGAATTAGGTTGTGTGTGAAATTTATGACACGTTTATTGATTTTTGAGAATAATAATGCACTTATTTGATGGTCTCATTTGGACTTTGTCTCTCTTATTTTTGTACACAAAATGCAAATCAAATCATTAGATAAGTGTATTATTATCTTAAAAATTGTGTAATGTGATTTACACACGATCTATTTATGTAAAAATTCTTAACAAAATTGTAATAACAAAAACTAAATGTAATAAAATTGAAAGATACAAAGTGCAAATTAGTATTAAGACTGTCTTCAATGTTGAATAAAAAATTTCATCAAATCTAAATAAAAATTTGATTTGATACCGTTCATTATAATGTTAAAATTAAAATCTTTTATAAATTTTTTTCACATTTTTGATTGTCCGAAGGGTCATCCGGACATGAAAAAAAAAATTTTTGAGTGGACATTTGGAAGAATGTCCAACTTAATGGTAGCCATTTAAATTTAATAAAAGATAGAAAAATTTCATTCATTTGATGAAAGCTCTATTTGATTGTGGAAGAATTAAAATAAGATTCTCTAATAGCTAAAAGAAGTTACTGTAATTTACCATTTTTCTAAAATATTCAAAGAATTCATTGCCTCCTTTGCTTTCTCAGCCACAATTGCCAATGTCAATAACCACAAACGGATTTGGGAAGAATTATTTGGAACTTTTTTTTTTTTTTTTTTTTTTTTTTTTTTGACTATTTTTGTCCTAAAAGATAAATTAGATTATTTTTCCCACTACAAAACTCTAAATAAATTTCAAAAAAGAAATGTTCTATGTAACTCTTTCAATTTGCAAGAATTCAAAAGACTGCCTAGAAGCATCACTCCACAAGTCGACATCAATAATTGGCGCTCCAGCAGAAAAAGACAGAGACCATAGAAGATAAAGATTCTCTACAGATATCAGGAAAATGCACGCCAAGAAAAGACAAAAAAGATTTTTGTAGATACTTTGTGTCTGTAAATTTTTTTTTTTTTTGAGTCTGTCAGTGATAAGGATTTTCCTTCACTCACTACTTTAATAAAGAGGATATCTCTTATCTTGCTTTATTAAAGAAAAACTGTGAAAATCTTTATACGTATCTTGTAAATAATTATAGTGTCAAAATTTTGTCAAAAAAGAAGGATTGAATGATATGCAATGGGGCCCAAAGCAGTACCCGATATCATTATCCGAATCTTTTATTGATAAAATTTATCTATATCTTTGAGTCAAGCATATAATTGTGTACATATATGCTTTGTCTTTATAGGCCTACAACCTTACGTCAAAGTATGCATATAATTGAAGAAGCTTTCAAAAAAGCCTAGGATTTAGGCTTATAGACTTTGACATAGGAAAAGCTAGACTTTAGACTAGGATTTCTAGATTTTTGTTTTTATCTTTCTTTTGAGATGTATAAATTGGCATGTTGGCCAACGAATTAAGCAGAATGAAAAATACAGAGAAAGAAAAACACCACTTCACTCTGCTTTGTAATTTCCAACCCCTCTCAAAAAACCTCTAAGTGTATTTTCAGAATTTCAGAGTCTGTAATATAATCTTTGTAAGTATATTTCTTATTAATATGAAGTGTGAGTAGTTTCTCTTTTTCCTTAAATATTTCAAAAGGGTAACTCTTCTATTCTAAAAATTTATTTTCTTTTTGGAAAAAACTAAGTTTATGGAATGCTTGTTTGCTCATTAATATTACATGCTTTGAACCTTCGTAGTATCTTCAGTTTTCTAATTTGTTACTGAGTGACCTTAGCTGAAGAGCCCGTTTGAGCCGTGGATAGGCGTTGGAGGGCAAATTGTAGGCAGAAAGGGAAAAGTAAAAATTAGAGAATAAAAATATACTATGTTGAATGAGGTTTAGCCTCAAGGTGGGAGTACATGTAGTGAAAATAAACATTCCCTAAAAAGAGTTTTTACCATAGAAAAGAATTTTAGAATAAAAGGAGAACAACCCGAGTAGAAATATTAAGGAAATATTGTCTATATAAGAACTTCAAAAAATCAAAAAATTGTGTGATCTTAGACCCTTAGACAAAGACTTTAAGAAAATTTTCAAAAAATTAAAAAATTCCAAAAAACCAAAGTTTGTTAGCATTTAGACGTAGACATTAACTTTCAAAAAATCCAAAAAATATATGCCCTTAGACGAAGACCTTAGGAATAAAATTAAAATTAGTATTGAGTTAATACAAGAATTAGAAGATCAAAAATTTAGATATCAGTTTCTTTTATCATTAGCTTCTGGTAAATCTCTAGAAAATTACAGTTTAAAAATTTCTCAGATGAATAGACAGCTAATTATACAACAAGGAGCCTTAAAATTAGCCATACAACAGCTAGAAGTTCTTTTAGCATAACTGTAGAATTAGTCAGATAATTCTCAGCCCAATTTCAAAATAGTGGTAAACCACTAACCCCCAACCCAAAAAATTGGTATCAGAGCAGTGTTCGGTTTTAGGACAGTTTAAGTTAGTTTATGCATTTTGCTTATGGTAATAGAGTAGTTTTTATTTTTGGAGATTTTAGTTATAAATTTCATATTATAGTAGCTTTTAATAATTTTAAAATAGGAGTTAGTTTTGTGTATGAAAAAAGTAGAGTATCTAGATTTAGAACTCAGCAGCCATAACCATCGTCTTAGTATAAATAAAAATAATTTCCGTTGTAATTTTGAAAATAGTTATACCCATCAGCTTCATAGTGAAAATAATCCTCAGCTAAATAGTATCATAGATTATCAGATAAATTTTGCAGAAAATATTAAAAAGGACATAGATAAAATTAGTAATCTTTTTATTTCATCCATAGATCATCTCCGTAATAATCGCAGTTTAATTAAGGATCAAGATAAAAAATTAGATTATATTCAAAATCAGTGTAGTTCTATCCTACAAAAGAGAATAGATTTAAATTTAGAAAAATTTCCGACAAAGCTAGAAATAGAAACTTTAATTTCAGTCACAAATCAAATAGCTAAACAAATAGAACAGATTAATCAAATTCAAGATAACTTAAAGCAGAAATTAGAAATTTTAGAACAATTAGTAAGGTCTTAATATATGAGTAGTGATAAAAAAGCTAATAGAGATTATCTAAATATTTTAAAACAAGCAGAAGATTTTCATAATAACCCAGAAGGAATCAGTAGTTATCAGGGTGTAAGTCAATCAGATAAAATAACAGTCAGACAAAATAATATAGAAATTTTATTTTTAATTAGGTTATGTGAAAAATTTGAATATTTATTAGAACAGATACACAGCTTAGAAAATCGTTTAGCCACTTTAGAACAAATAATAATTCAAAAAGGAAAAGGCGTAGAAGGATCAAATAGACCCAAAACTCAGATAAACGAGGAAGATATAGCTAAATATTTTGAAAAGCTTAAATTACCACCAAGAGATCAGCCTGTAGAATTTATAGAAAATAAATATGTTTAAACAGCTAATAAAAGGTAGTAGTAGTAAAAAGCGTAATGATGATGAAGATATTAAAGTAGAAGAGTTTATAAATGTAGAACAACAAATAGAAAAATTTAAAAAGAAAGGTTAGAATTAATCCCAGCTAAATGTGTGTACAAACTAGGTAAGATACATAAAAAACAATATTTATTTAAACACTATGGTGAACAAATGATTAGTGTAACTCAAGAAGATGAAAAAATAGAGCTAAATTTAATAGAGAGAGAAAGCTATAAATATGCAGTAAATGAACACCTTAAAATGACTCACTTAGGATTAGTAGTGGTAGGAGTTAAAGCATTAACCAGAGAGAATTTAGGAGCTAAAGTTTTTGTATGTCTTTATGATGATAGATTTAATGATGTAGGACAAAGTATTTTAGGCAGTTATGAACTAGATATGAACTCAAAGGGAGGAATAGTTTATTTTACACCAGATTTCTTATTACCAACCTCAACCTTTCACAAAAAGATAAAGATAGGAATAAAGAGTAGATGATACAAAATGAAAAAAGGAGAAAAGAATTTATTAGTATGCACAGGATTTTTAGGATTAGCAGTTTCAGAAAGTAATACTCACTATAGACTTACAAATGATCAGATAGTTAAGTTATTAGGCGCAAAAGGTATAAAAGCGTTACCAGCTAAAAAATTTAATTCGGAAGATAATGCAGCATTAGATTGGAAATTAGGAGATTTTTTAGGACAAAAGAGATTAGCCCCTCAAGATAATTTATTATATCAGGCAGCAGATGGAAATTATGCAGTAAGATTTACTCAGTATACTTATGTAGCACCAGAAAAATCCGAAGATGATGAATTTAGTAGTATAGATAGAGAAGAAAATCAAGATAATCATAGTGAAATAAATCAGCTTTATGTAATGACAGAAGAAAAAACAGTATCACAGAACAAGATATATAATATTGATGAGATAGATTTAGAAAATTTCACCTTAGAAGACATGAATAAGATATTAGATGCCAGATATTTCGAATACTTAGCCAGAGGAGATACCCATGATGAAGCAGTGTCATTTTTAGATCAAGAATTCCATACAGAATATGTAGATGATATTATAGAAGATATTATACATCCCAGTAAAATATTTAAAATACCAGAAAAACCTAAGGTAGAAGATACTAAAATATTAGAACACTTTAAGTTAGAAGATACTTTTTATATGAACACAGAAAGCACAGGAACTAGTAACCCCCATTCAACTGTACAAGACCCAGTAGAATCGATGCATTATGAAGTAGGAGGAAGAAGACCATTAGGCAGTTCAGGAAAAAGTCATGCAGATCCAAATAAGAGTTATAGGTTTCATGGAAAGCGTAGACCATTAGATATGAGCATACAATTACAACCTGTAAATAATCAAGGAACCCTTTTAGATTTAGCTAGATTCGACCCTCAGATATGGCAAGTAGTAATAGAAAGATGGGAAAAAGATGCAGTAAAAGCATGGATGACCAATCCCTATGAATCAACAGATATGTGGGAATACATGGAAACACTTTTAGGAGAATCAGCTTCAAATATTTATTTAACCTTTAAAGGAAAATATGAAGAGACAATTAAACAGCTTAAAGAATTAGGAAATAACCCATGGAATTTTACCAGTTTTATTAAAGAGATATATGACCCTTCTAGAAGAAATGTTTCAGCTCAAAGTTTAGCATTAACTGAATTAGATCAGATAACATTAGGAAGTTGGAAATATATTGTACCTTTTAGTAATGAATATTTAGCCTTAGCAGCTAGAACAGGAAAAAGTTTTGATGAAGAAATAGGAAGTAAATATTTTAGAAAATTACCAGGAGAACTAGGTAGAGAAATAGAAGATAGATGGTCAGTTTATTATGCAGGATTAGCAGAAAAAATAGCCACAGGAGAGATAACGGTAAGAGGAACTTTAGGAATAGGACCTAGAATAATTTTTACATTTCATCAGCTTAGAGAAAAATGTATAGAAGTTAAAATACAGAAAGATTTGAAAAAACAAAATTATGGTTTTTGTAGCAGTGTAATATATACCCCTCAGCAGTATGAAGATAATTATAATAAGAAGAAATACAAAAGATATGGAAAATATAGAAAAGATAAATATTGGAAGAAAAGTTATAGAAAACCCTGGAAAAAACAGAAATTCATTAGGAAAAGTAGAACTTTTAATAGGACAAATTATAAGAAATTACCCAAAGATGAAAGAGATAAAAGAAAACAAAGATATGTTAGGAAACCTAATAGTAAAAAATGTAATTGTTTTATATGTGGAGAACCCAATCATTTTGCAAAAAATTGTCCAAAAAGATACAAGCCAAATACTAATAAACAGATAGAAAGATTACATATCATAGAAAATTTAGAAGAGGACATAGTCAGCATAAATAGTGATGATTCAGAAGTCTATAGCATAGTTAGTAATTGTGAATATCAATTAGAAGCTATAAGTTCGGATAGTAGTTCAGAAAGTGATACAGATATAGATAATCTTTTAGGACAGCTTAACCAAGAAATAGGAATAAATCCCTCTCAAGATAGTTTTTATATGATGGAGTGTAATGCAGATACAGAATGTCAACATAATTTTCAAATAGGAATAGGATTTGATACAACTAGATGTAGTTATTGTAAATGGTTTCCAGCTAAAGATAAGAGAGCTCAGTGTTTATTATGTAGCATAACTTACTGTATCATTTGTCTAGAAAAATTAAATATGACACATAAGATACAATTAGAAAATACCAGAGAAGATAATAGCATAGAGAGTAGAGAATTAAGACTAGCAAATAGAGAATTAGAAGTACAAGTACGAGAACTCAAAATACAAATACGAGAGATAGAAAGCAAGACTAGTTTTGACACAGAATGTTTAGAATTAGAAAATAGGCAGCTCAAACAACAGTTAGAACAATTTCACAGTAAATACCCCATAAAAGATAAAATAGTTGAAGATCATATGAACTCTTTAGAATTAGTTAATTTAGTTGATTCTCAACCCTTTAGTCGATATTCTCAAGCCCAACCAGATAATGCCCATTTACCATTCAATTACCCTGTTATACCCAAGTCAAATTTAGTTGAGATTTCTTGTGTACTTAAATTTGTAGAAAAAACCCTTAGCATAGATGCCATGATAGATACAGGAGCCAGTAAATCATACATAGAACAACACGTAGTTCCACCAGGATGGAGTACAGCCTTAGCAACCCCAGCTTTAGTCAGCATAGCAGATGGCACCAAACAGACATATACACATTGCATTAATGGCGCACAGATTAGTTTTCACCATCTAGGTTCTCAAGATCAGCATATAGAATGGTTCCCTTTACCTCAAGTTTGGATTGGGAATTCTAGACAAAATCATCCTTTCATTTTAGGACTTAATTTCATACTTAGCTTACAAGGAGGCATGTTCATCAGCCAACATAACATCAGCTTCTTCAAAAGAACTGTACATACACCAACAGCATATAGCCTTAGCACCATCGCTCATTCATCAGAGTTGCGTGCGAAGCGTGGTGGTACCATAGATCAAGTGCCCGTTAGTTTATTATTTCCTAGTAGAAAGATTTTTCCCGAGATAGCCCAAACATACATACCTAAAGAGATAGTAAACCCTTCTTTAGAAAAATTAGAAAGTTATGAGATAGAAGATTTCGAAGAATTTCATTTTGAAGATAAAGAAGATTATTGGAACTTAGAGGATTTTCAAGAAATAGCTAACTTAGAATTAATTTTTGCAAAAATAGGAAAAATAAAGAAAAAGCCAACATACAAAAGAACAGAAAATGATTTAGATGAGATAATAAGATTAGCAGAAACAACAGAAATTTTAGGGGAACAACCCATGAAATACTGGGAGAGAAATAAAATTTTAGCCAGCCTAGATATAAAAAACAGAGATTATAGGATTACTTCAGCACAAATAGATCATACACCAGCAGATGTAGAAGAATTTAGAACTCAGATTAAAGAATTGTTAGACTTAAGAGTAATTAGAACTAGTAATAGTCCACATAGAAGTGCAGCATTTATGGTTAGAAATCATGCAGAGATAAAAAGAGGAAAAGCTAGAATGGTAATAAATTATAAAAGATTAAATGATAATACAGAAGATGATAAATACAATATACCAGATAATGATCAGCTTATAAATAGGATACAGACAGCAAAGATATTTAGCAAATTTGATTGTAAATCAGGATTTTGGCAGATAAAAATGGAAGAGGAAAGCATACCATGGACAGCCTTCTGTTGCCCACAAGGACATTATGAATGGCTAGCCATGCCTTTTGGATTAAAAAATGCACCTTCCATATTTCAGCGTAAAATGGATAGTATATTTAGTAAATATAGTTTTATATTGGTATATATTGATGACATTTTAGTTTTTAGCCCAGATAAAAATAGTCACATAGATCATTTGTATATAACATTAGAAGAATTCATAAATAATGGAATAATAATTAGTAAGAAAAAGATGGTATTAAATACACCTCACATAGAATTTTTAGGAATGGAGTTAGGAGATGGGAAAATTAGACTACAACCTCATATAGTAAAGAAAATTTTAGATTATCCAGATAGATTAGAAGACACTAAACAGCTTCAATCATTTTTAGGAATTTTAAATTATGCACGAATGTACATTCCCAACCTTAGTAAAATAATAGGACCACTATACAGTAAAACCACACCCACAGGACAAAAATATTTTAATCAGCAAGATATAGCCTTAGTCAGAAAAATTAAAGATATTTGTAAAAATTTACCAGACCTGCAGCTTCCCTTAGAATCAGAGTACATAATTGTAGAAACAGATGCAAGCCAACTAGGATGGGGAACAATCTTATTAGCTAAACCTAGTAAATATGATAGTAAGAATAAAGAACGCATTTGTAGATACAGTTCTGGAAAATTTAAAGAAAAAGATACAACCATGACCAGCTTAGATTTTGAAATACTAGGAGTAGTTTATGCAATAAATAAATTTAGATTATTTTTACACAAACCTTTTACAATTAGAACAGATTGTGAAGCAATAGTTAGATTCCATAACAAACTCAATGAGCGTAAATTAAGTACTAGAAGATGGGCAACATTTTTAGATTGTATAGTAGGGCAAGGATATAAAGTAGAGTTTGAACATATTAAGGGTAGTGATAATAGGTTAACAGATTGGCTAAGTAGGAAAATTTATTTAGAAAAAGAAGATAACCAGTTTAATTTTTGTGCAGATAATGGAGAACAGCAAGAGCAACAAGACCATGAACTTTGGGGGATTCTCTCTTCCCATTCATGAAAGCAAAAAGTTTAGACCTTTAACAGGAATAGAGGTAGATTCAGTTCAGCAGTGTCTCTTAGATAACCTTTGGAACAGCCAGAATCACCCAGCTAAACGCCTTTCCGCCCTAAACTCTCTCAGTATATATTTTTCAAAAATCCAAAATAAACCTTTGTCAAAAAGTTTTTCTTTCTATGTAGTAGCTAAAGGAACCGAGCCCGGTATTTACCATGACTGGACAGAAGTAGAACCCTTAGTTAAAAATTTTACATTACCTCAGTATAAGGGATTTTATGATTTTGAGTCAGCCAGTACTTATGCTCGAAGACAAATAGGAACTAGTTACTTTGTCAGTCAGATAGCTAAAGATTACCTGGACACATTGAGCAAGATGAGATCAACCATCTTTGCTACCAGTGGAGCTCCAGCTAGCCAGATAATTGGAAACAGTAGTTCAGACAGTAGTAGCAGTTCTAACCCTCAGACAGATCCTCAAAATCCTCTCCAATTATGCAGACATTGCGAAGGCCTTACCAGAAATTTCAAGAAAATTATGGATAAAGGCAAAAGAGTCAGTGAAGAGCTAGACCAGCTCCGAGACGAAGAAAAACAATTGAGAGCAACCGTTCGAACCCTAACCAGCCAACTTAAAAAATTAGCTCCAGAAAGAACACCAACCTCCTTACCTAGCCCAGAAATCAAACAACTCACCAGTGAGGAATTTGACCAATTGAGTGCTAGAATGTATTTCTTCAGACATTCTATCATTCGATCCCTTTGTGAGAAAAGCCAAATAATAGAACACCTAAAACCCTCTATTTACTCCTTAGCCGAAGATAGTAGAAATAACGAGCTAGTTATTATTCAGCAATTTCTTCAGGATCTCTCCATAGCAAGAGTCGATTGCCCTGGCTTAGCTTATCATTGGATCTATAATTACGAAGATAAAGAGCAGCCCTGCTTAGAAGAAGAAAAATGCAAAAAGAGGTCCGAACATTTTGGTAGATGTCAGTGTAACCTAGACTTCAGCATATGCCTTTGCCAGATAAATCTAGTCACATTTGAGCCATTGGAGATAGAAATTCGAGACAAAACTTGTTCTCTAACAGCTCCAAAATTGTTAGATTACGGCTTTGTCTCCAGATTAATTTTTTCAGAGCCAGATCAAACAGATAGTTTTGGACACAAGCTCGCTCATACAGTGCAGTGCGTAATGGAAGAACATCATCCGTATGTGGAAGCTTTGATAGATAGCAAACTACCGGAGTGGAAAGGAATATGGTGCAATCCAGCTAAACACAAAATGTACCTCAGAGGAACCTCTACATTCCCAGGATACCCAGGACTTCTCAACAGGAGACCCTGGCCTTGCAAAAGATTTCCACTCAAAGACCAGCTCAATAAATGGAGAAAATTTACCAAAGACACTCTACTAGCTTATAATGGAAATTATGGACATTTAGTTTGTGAAGATAGACATCAGAAGATATACTGCAATCTAGCCATCCCAGGATATCCATTCAGCCAAGAGACATTCGTCAATGAAAGTCAGTACCCTAATTATCAGCATGGCGTTTCACATATATCACCGGTAATGGAAGAAGATGACCAAGAATGGAAGCCACCGATGGGAAATGGGGAAGACTTTTACGACCAACTCTCAGACGCAGATTTGATGACTTAGCAGATAGAATGTATGGCTGAAACCGAAAAAAAAAAAAAAAACAGCGGGTCCCACTACAAAACTCCTACAAAGTTTCAAAAAAGAAATGTTCTACGTAACTCTTTCAAATTGCAAGAATTCAAAAGACCGCCTAGAAGCATCACTCCACAAGTCGACATCAATAATTGGCGCTCCAGCAGAAAAAGACAGAGACCATAGAAGATAAAGATTCTCTACAGATATCAGGAAAATGCACGCCAAGAAAAGACAAAAAAGATTTTTGTAGATACTTTGTGTCTGTAATTTTTTGTAATTATTTGAGTCTGTCAGTGATAAGGATTTTCCTTCACTCACGACTTTAATAAAGAGGATATCTCTTATCTTGCTTTATTAAAGAAAAGCTGTGAAAATCTTTATACGTATCTTGTAAATAATTATAGTGTCAAAATTTTGTCAAAAAAAGAAGGATTGAATGATATGCGATGGGGCCCAAAGCAGTACCCGATATCATTATCCGAATCTTTTATTGATAAAATTTATCTATATCTTTGAGTCAAGCATATAATTGTGTACATATATGCTTTGTCTTTATAGGCCTACAACCTTACGTCAAAGTATGCATATAATTGAAGAAGCTTTCAAAAAAGCCTAGGATTTAGGCTTATAGACTTTGACATAGGAAAAGCTAGACTTTAGACTAGGATTTCTAGATTTTTGTTTTTATCTTTCTTTTGAGATGTATAAATTGGCATGTTGGCCAACGAATTAAGCAGAATGAAAAATACAGAGAAAGAAAAACACCACTTCACTCTGCTTTGTAATTTCCAACCCCTCTCAAAAAACCTCTAAGTGTATTTTCAGAATTTCAGAGTCTGTAATATAATCTTTGTAAGTATATTTCTTATTAATATGAAGTGTGAGTAGTTTCTCTTTTTCCTTAAATATTTCAAAAGGGTAACTCTTCTATTCTAAAAATTTATTTTCTTTTTGGAAAAAACTAAGTTTATGGAATGCTTGTTTGCTCATTAATATTACATGCTTTGAACCTTCGTAGTATCTTCAGTTTTCTAATTTGTTACTGAGTGACCTTAGCTGAAGAGCCCGTTTGAGCCGTGGATAGGCGTTGGAGGGCAAATTGTAGGCAGAAAGGGAAAAGTAAAAATTAGAGAATAAAAATATACTATGTTGAATGAGGTTTAGCCTCAAGGTGGGAGTACATGTAGTGAAAATAAACATTCCCTAAAAAGAGTTTTTACCATAGAAAAGAATTTTAGAATAAAAGGAGAACAACCCGAGTAGAAATATTAAGGAAATATTGTCTATATAAGAACTTCAAAAAATCAAAAAATTGTGTGATCTTAGACCCTTAGACAAAGACTTTAAGAAAATTTTCAAAAAATTAAAAAATTCCAAAAAACCAAAGTTTGTTAGCATTTAGACGTAGACATTAACTTTCAAAAAATCCAAAAAATATATGCCCTTAGACGAAGACCTTAGGAATAAAATTAAAATTAGTATTGAGTTAATACAAGAATTAGAAGATCAAAAATTTAGATATCAGTTTCTTTTATCATTAGCTTCTGGTAAATCTCTAGAAAATTACAGTTTAAAAATTTCTCAGATGAATAGACAGCTAATTATACAACAAGGAGCCTTAAAATTAGCCATACAACAGCTAGAAGTTCTTTTAGCATAACTGTAGAATTAGTCAGATAATTCTCAGCCCAATTTCAAAATAGTGGTAAACCACTAACCCCCAACCCAAAAAATTGGTATCAGAGCAGTGTTCGGTTTTAGGACAGTTTAAGTTAGTTTATGCATTTTGCTTATGGTAATAGAGTAGTTTTTATTTTTGGAGATTTTAGTTATAAATTTCATATTATAGTAGCTTTTAATAATTTTAAAATAGGAGTTAGTTTTGTGTATGAAAAAAGTAGAGTATCTAGATTTAGAACTCAGCAGCCATAACCATCGTCTTAGCATAAATAAAAATAATTTCCGTTGTAATTTTGAAAATAGTTATACCCATCAGCTTCATAGTGAAAATAATCCTCAGCTAAATAGTATCATAGATTATCAGATAAATTTTGCAGAAAATATTAAAAAGGACATAGATAAAATTAGTAATCTTTTTATTTCATCCATAGATCATCTCCGTAATAATCGCAGTTTAATTAAGGATCAAGATAAAAAATTAGATTATATCCAAGATCAGTGTAGTTCTATCCTACAAAAGAGAATAGATTTAAATTTAGAAAAATTTCCGACAAAGCTAGAAATAGAAACTTTAATTTCAGTCACAAATCAAATAGCTAAACAAATAGAACAGATTAATCAAATTCAAGATAACTTAAAGCAGAAATTAGAAATTTTAGAACAATTAGTAAGGTCTTAATATATGAGTAGTGATAAAAAAGCTAATAGAGATTATCTAAATATTTTAAAACAAGCAGAAGATTTTCATAATAACCCAGAAGGAATCAGTAGTTATCAGGGTGTAAGTCAATCAGATAAAATAACAGTCAGACAAAATAATATAGAAATTTTATTTTTAATTAGGTTATGTGAAAAATTTGAATATTTATTAGAACAGATACACAGCTTAGAAAATCGTTTAGCCACTTTAGAACAAATAATAATTCAAAAAGGAAAAGGCGTAGAAGGATCAAATAGACCCAAAACTCAGATAAACGAGGAAGATATAGCTAAATATTTTGAAAAGCTTAAATTACCACCAAAGAAATCAGCCTGTAGAATTTATAGAAAATAAATATGTTTAAACAGCTAATAAAAGGTAGCAGTAGTAAAAAGCGTAATGATGATGAAGATATTAAAGTAGAAGAGTTTATAGATGTAGAACAACAAATAGAAAAATTTAAAAAAGAAAGGTTAGAATTAATCCCAGCTAAATATGTGTACAAACTAGGTAAGATACATAAAAAACAATATTTATTTAAACACTATGGTGAACAAATGATTAGTGTAACTCAAGAAGATGAAAAAATAGAGCTAAATTTAATAGAGAGAGAAAGCTATAAATATGCAGTAAATGAACACCTTAAAATGACTCACTTAGGATTAGTAGTGGTAGGAGTTAAAGCATTAACCAGAGAGAATTTAGGAGCTAAAGTTTTTGTATGTCTTTATGATGATAGATTTAATGATGTAGGACAAAGTATTTTAGGCAGTTATGAACTAGATATGAACTCAAAGGGAGGAATAGTTTATTTTACACCAGATTTCTTATTACCAACCTCAACCTTTCACAAAAAGATAAAGATAGGAATAAAGAGTAGAGGATACAAAATGAAAAAGGGAGAAAAGAATTTATTAGTATGCACAGGATTTTTAGGATTAGCAGTTTCAGAAAGTAATACTCACTATAGACTTACAAATGATCAGATAGTTAAGTTATTAGGCGCAAAAGGTATAAAAGCGTTACCAGCTAAAAAATTTAATTCGGAAGATAATGCAGCATTAGATTGGAAATTAGGAGATTTTTTAGGACAAAAGAGATTAGCCCCTCAAGATAATTTATTATATCAGGCAGCAGATGGAAATTATGCAGTAAGATTTACTCAGTATACTTATGTAGCACCAGAAAAATCCGAAGATGATGAATTTAGTAGTATAGATAGAGAAGAAAATCAAGATAATCATAGTGAAATAAATCAGCTTTATGTAATGACAGAAGAAAAAACAGTATCACAGAACAAGATATATAATATTGATGAGATAGATTTAGAAAATTTCACCTTAGAAGACATGAATAAGATATTAGATGCCAAATATTTCGAATACTTAGCCAGAGGAGATACCCATGATGAAGCAGTGTCATTTTTAGATCAAGAATTCCATACATAATATGTAGATGATATTATAGAAGATATTATACATCCCAGTAAAATATTTAAAATACCAGAAAAACCTAAGGCAGAAGATACTAAAATATTAGAACACTTTAAGTTAGAAGATACTTTTTATATGAACACAGAAAGCACAGGAACTAGTAACCCCCATTCAACTGTACAAGACCCAGTAGAATCGATGCATTATGAAGTAGGAGGAAGAAGACCATTAGGCAGTTCAGGAAAAAGTCATGCAGATCCAAATAAGAGTTATAAGTTTCATGGAAAGCGTAGACCATTAGATATGAGCATACAATTACAGCCTGTAAATAATCAAGGAACCCTTTTAGACTTAGCTAGATTCGACCCTCAGATATGGCAAGTAGTAATAGAAAGATGGGAAAAAGATGCAGTAAAAGCATGGATGACCAATCCCTATGAATCAACAGATATGTGGGAATACATGGAAACACTTTTAGGAGAATCAGCTTCAAATATTTATTTAACCTTTAAAGGAAAATATGAAGAAACAATTAAACAGCTTAAAGAATTAGGAAATAACCCATGGAATTTTACCAGTTTTATTAAAGAGATAATTATAGGATACGACCCTTCTAGAAGAAATGTTTCAGCTCAAAGTTTAGCATTAACTGAATTAGATCAGATAACATTAGGAAGTTGGAAATATATTGTACCTTTTAGTAATGAATATTTAGCCTTAGCAGCTAGAACAGGAAAAAGTTTTGATGAAGAAATAGGAAGTAAATATTTTAGAAAATTACCAGGAGAACTAGGTAGAGAAATAGAAGATAGATGGTCAGTTTATTATGCAGGATTAGCAGAAAAAATAGCCACAGGAGAGATAACGGTAAGAGGAACTTTAGGAATAGGACCTAGAATAATTTTTACATTTCATCAGCTTAGAGAAAAATGTATAGAAGTTAAAATACAGAAAGATTTGAAAAAACAAAATTATGGTTTTTGTAGCAGTGTAATATATACCCCTCAGCAGTATGAAGATAATTATAATAAGAAGAAATACAAAAGATATGGAAAATATAGAAAAGATAAATATTGGAAGAAAAGTTATAGAAAACCCTGGAAAAAACAGAAATTCATTAGGAAAAGTAGAACTTTTAATAGGACAAATTATAAGAAATTACCCAAAGATGAAAGAGATAAAAGAAAACAAAGATATGTTAGGAAACCTAATAGTAAAAAATGTAATTGTTTTATATGTGGAGAACCCAATCATTTTGCAAAAAATTGTCCAAAAAGATACAAGCCAAATACTAATAAACAGATAGAAAGATTACATATCATAGAAAATTTAGAAGAGGACATAGTCAGCATAAATAGTGATGATTCAGAAGTCTATAGCATAGTTAGTAATTGTGAATATCAATTAGAAGCTATAAGTTCGGATAGTAGTTCAGAAAGTGATATAGATATAGATAATCTTTTAGGACAGCTTAACCAAGAAATAGGAATAAATCCCTCTCAAGATAGTTTTTATATGATGGAGTGTAATGCAGATACAGAATGTCAACATAATTTTCAAATAGGAATAGGATTTGATACAACTAGATGTAGTTATTGTAAATGGTTTCCAGCTAAAGATAAGAGAGCTCAGTGTTTATTATGTAGCATAACTTACTGTATCATTTGTCTAGAAAAATTAAATATGACACATAAGATACAATTAGAAAATACCAGAGAAGATAATAGCATAGAAAGTAGAGAATTACGACTAGCAAATAGAGAATTAGAAGTACAAGTACGAGAACTCAAAATACAAATACGTGAGATAGAAAGCAAGACTAGTTTTGACATAGAATGTTTAGAATTAGAAAATAGGCAGCTTAAATGTAACGCCCTCAAAATAATAACATTAATCCCAACAAGAAAGACATGCTATGATATATATAAAGTCCACATCCTTCCATTCATCAGAGTTTTATTACAAAGAGTATCACATGTTAACAACAAAAGCAAATGCCCTAAGGGCTTACAGCTTTCCAAGTTAACACTTGGTTACACAAAAGTAGAGTGCTAACTCATTTACACATAAAGCCCTTGGCTTGAATTTACATGTCATACAACAAAAGGAAAGACGACAAAAAAAGCCTGTCCGCCACTAGCCTCCCAAGCTAAGTCCTTGGAGGTGGCATACTTCCTGTACCTGAAAATGATGTTCCCATATAGGGTGAGCCACAGCCCAGTAGAAATATACTAAACCAATTATGAATATTGACTACAAGATTAACAGTTGATAGATGGCCAACACTTTTACGTTCGTTCATAACATAACACAGTTCCAAGACACTTAAGTCTATATTTCCTTTCATTTCCATTTCTTTCCTTTTTACTTGCCATTCCATAACCTTGGCTCAGAACCTGGCCAAACATCACACATGAGACAAACACTCATGCCAACACCTTTCACTTCATCAAAGATAAACATAACAGTTATATCAATGCTTCCAACGACAAGCATATCCGCTCTGTCAACACTTCTAGATAAGCATACCCGCTCTATCTACGGAGTTCATCCCCTATCTCCTCCCAACAACATCCGGTTTAGAGGTTCATCCCCTATCTTCCCCTAAACCGTGGAGTACATCCCCTATCTCCTCTAACACAACACAATGCATATAAATAACAATTATATACATCACAAATCAACACAATTAATTATCCAAATTAATTAATCAATGTAATTAGGACATCCTCCATAATTAACATCACAACCCTTAGGTTCCAATTCCACTAATGTTTCAACATTAATTCCATGTTTATATACCAAACATGCTTCTAGGTTTATCATAGATAAAAACCCCCAACTTTTGTAAAATTACACAATGGCCCAAAGTTTCCCAAAATTACACAACAACTTCCAACATATCAAAATGCTAAAATTGAAAGACAAAACTCATAAGGAGGAGTAGGATATCCCTACCTCAAAGATTGAGCTCAAAAGGAGATGATGCCCAACACCCAACTTGCTCCAAAACCAAATTTGGTCCGATTAAAACGAAGCCCAAGCCACCCTCTATCTTTTTAACAAAGGCCTTAGGGTAGGAAATCACCCTAGGTAGATCAATTCTTAGAGAGAGTGCAAGTGTAGAGAGAGAAGCTCTCAAAACAAGGGTTTGAAGAAGATAGAGTGTAGAAAAAGTGATGTTTAGTTCGGTGCTGCCTTGCTGATATAAACAGGCTCGCTCGAGCGAAGACCCCGTCGCTCGAGCGACCAGACACAAAAACTGGTCTCGCTCGAGCGAAGACACGCTCGCTTGAGCCAACAGTGCAAATTTTCCGATTTGCACTACGACGCTCGCTCGAGCGAAGATGGACCAGCTCGCTCGAGCCAAGAAATGCAACCTTCAGGTCTGAGCCAGACGCAGTCGCTCGCTCGAGCGAAGCCACTCTGGCTCGAGCCACCAGACACAAAACCAACCCTCGCTCGAGCGACCAAACCCTCGCTCGAGCGACCAGCCAAAATTCTGGGCAGCAACACTTGGTTTCCAAACACAACCAACCTGTAACAAACTTGCCCAATACATCCTATAACTCAAATACAAAGTAGGAAAGGATGTAAACAAGACAATACTCAACTACCAACATCCACGGACACATGTCCGGATCACTGTACAACAAGGGGTAAACCCGGGACCGCTATATTAAACAACAGTTAGAACAATTTCACAGTAAACACCCCTTAAAAGATAAAATAGTTGAAGATCATATGAACTCTTTAGAATTAGTTAATTTAGTTGATTCTCAACCCTTTAGTCGATATTCTCAAGCCCAACCAGATAATGCCCATTTACCATTCAATTACCCTGTTATACCCAAGTCAAATTTAGTTGAGATTTCTTGTGTACTTAAATTTGTAGAAAAAACCCTTAGCATAGATGCCATGATAGATACAGGAGCCAGTAAATCATACATAGAACAACACGTAGTTCCACCAGGATGGAGTACAGCCTTAGCAACCCCAGCTTTAGTCAGCATAGCAGATGGCACCAAACAGACATATACACATTGCATTAATGGCGCACAGATTAGTTTTCACCATCTAGGTTCTCAAGATCAGCATATAGAATGGTTCCCTTTACCTCAAGTTTGGATTGGGAATTCTAGACAAAATCATCCTTTCATTTTAGGACTTAATTTCATACTTAGCTTACAAGGAGGCATGTTCATCAGCCAACATAACATCAGCTTCTTCAAACGAACTGTACATACACCAACAGCATATAGCCTTAGCACCATCGCTCATTCATCAGAGTTGCGTGCGAAGCGTGGTGGTACCATAGATCAAGTGCCCGTTAGTTTATTATTTCCTAGTAGAAAGATTTTTCCCGAGATAGCCCAAACATACATACCTAAAGAGATAGTAAACCCTTCTTTAGAAAAATTAGAAAGTTATGAGATAGAAGATTTCGAAGAATTTCATTTTGAAGATAAAGAAGATTATTGGAACTTAGAGGATTTTCAAGAAATAGCTAACTTAGAATTAATTTTTGCAAAAATAGGAAAAATAAAGAAAAAGCCAACATACAAAAGAACAGAAAATGATTTAGATGAGATAATAAGATTAGCAGAAACAACAGAAATTTTAGGGGAACAACCCATGAAATATTGGGAGAGAAATAAAATTTTAGCCAGCCTAGATATAAAAAACAGAGATTATAGGATTACTTCAGCACAAATAGATCATACACCAGCAGATGTAGAAGAATTTAGAACTCAGATTAAAGAATTGTTAGACTTAAGAGTAATTAGACCTAGTAATAGTCCACATAGAAGTGCAGCATTTATGGTTAGAAATCATGCAGAGATAAAAAGAGGAAAAGCTAGAATGGTAATAAATTATAAAAGATTAAATGATAATACAGAAGATGATAAATACAATATACCAGATAAAGATCAGCTTATAAATAGGATACAGACAGCAAAGATATTTAGCAAATTTGATTGTAAATCAGGATTTTGGCAGATAAAAATGGAAGAGGAAAGCATACCATGGACAGCCTTCTGTTGCCCACAAGGACATTATGAATGGCTAGTCATGCCTTTTGGATTAAAAAATGCACCTTCCATATTTCAGCGTAAAATGGATAGTATATTTAGTAAATATAGTTTTATATTGGTATATATTGATGACATTTTAGTTTTTAGTCCAGATAAAAATAGTCACATAGATCATTTGTATATAACATTAGAAGAATTCATAAATAATGGAATAATAATTAGTAAGAAAAAGATGGTATTAAATACACCTCACATAGAATTTTTAGGAATGGAGTTAGGAGATGGGAAAATTAGACTACAACCTCATATAGTAAAGAAAATTTTAGATTATCCAGACAGATTAGAAGACACTAAACAGCTTCAATCATTTTTAGGAATTCTAAATTATGCACGAATGTACATTCCCAATCTTAGTAAAATAATAGGACCACTATACAGTAAAACCACACCCACAGGACAAAAATATTTCAATCAACAAGATATAGCCTTAGTTAGAAAAATTAAAGATATTTGTAAAAATTTACCAGACCTGCAGCTTCCCTTAGAATCAGAATACATAATTGTAGAAACAGATGCAAGCCAACTAGGATGGGGAACAATCTTATTAGCTAAACCTAGTAAATATGATAGTAAGAATAGAGAACGCATTTGTAGATACAGTTCTGGAAAATTTAAAGAAAAAGATACAACCATGACCAGCTTAGATTTTGAAATACTAGGAGTAGTTTATGCAATAAATAAATTTAGATTATTTTTACACAAACCTTTTACAATTAGAACAGATTGTGAAGCAATAGTTACATTCCATAACAAACTCAATGAGCGTAAATTAAGTACTAGAAGATGGGCAAAATTTTTAGATTGTATAGTAGGGCAAGGATATAAAGTAGAGTTTGAACATATTAAGGGTAGTGATAATAGGTTAACAGATTGGCTAAGTAGGAAAATTTATTTAGAAAAAGAAGATAACCAGTTTAATTTTTGTGCAGATAATGGAGAACAGCAAGAGCAACAAGACCATGAATTTTGGGGGATTCTCTCTTCCCATTCATGAAAGCAAAAAGTTTAGACCTTTAATAGGAATAGAGGTAGATTCAGTACAGCAGTGTCTCTTAGATAACCTTTGGAACAGTCAGAATCACCCAGCTAAACGCCTTTCTGCCTTAAACTCTCTCAGTATATATTTTTCAAAAATCCAAAATAAACCTTTGTCAAAAAGTTTTTCTTTCTATGTAGTAGCTAAAGGAACCAAGCCCGATATTTACCATGACTGGACAGAAGTAGAACCCTTAGTTAAAAATTTTACATTACCTCAGTATAAGGGATTTTATGATTTTGAGTCAGCCAGTACTTATGCTCGAAGACAAATAGGAACTAGTTACTTTGTCAGTCAGATAGCTAAAGATTACCTGGACACATTGAGCAAGATGAGATCAACCATCTTTGCTACCAGTGGAGCTCCAGCTAGCCAGATAATTGGAAGCAGTAGTTCAGATAGTAGTAGCACTTCTAACCCTCAGACGGATCCTCAAAATCCTCTCCAATTATGCAGGCATTGTGAAGGCCTTACCAGAAATTTCAAGAAAATTATGGATAAAGGCAAAAGAGTCAGTGAAGAGCTAGACCAGCTCCGAGACGAAGAAAAACAATTGAGAGCAACCGTTCGAACCCTAACCAGCCAGCTTAAAAAATTAGCTCCAGAAAGAACACCAACCCCCTTACCTAGCCCAGAAATCAAACAACTCACCAGTGAGGAATTTGACCAATTGAGTGCTAGAATGTATTTCTTCAGACATTCTATCATTCGATCCCTTTGTGAGAAAAGCCAAGCAATAGAAGACCTAAAACCCTATATTTATACCCTAGCCGGAGATAGCAGAAATAACGAGCTAGTTATTATTCAGCAATTTCTTCAGAACCTGTCCATAGCAAGAGTAGACTTCCACCCCGGTTTAGCCTATCAATGGACATACGCTTATAAAGAAGAAGAGCAGCCCTGCCTAGATGAAGAAAACTGCAAAAGAATGCTTGGTAGATGTCAGTGTAACCTGGACTTCAGCATATGCCTTTGCCAGATAAATCTAGCCACATTCGAGCCATTGGAGATAGAAATTCGAGGCAAAACTTGTTCTCTAACAGCTCCAAAATTGTTAGATTACGGCTTTGTCTCCAGATTAATTTTTTCAGAACCAGATCAAACAGATAGTTTTGGACACAAACTAGCTCATGCAGTATTAAGCGTAATGGAAGAATTTCATCCATATGTAGAAGCCATGATAGATAGCAAAATACCAGAATGGAAAGGAATATGGTGTAACCCAGCTAAGCATAAGATTTACATCAGAGGAACTTCAAGCTACCCAGCACTTCTCAATAGAAGACCCTGGCCAAGTAGAAGATCTCCACTCAGAGACCAGCTCAACAAATGGAGAAAGTTTGCCAGTCACTCTCTATTAGCATATAATGGAAATAATAGAATTTTAATTTGTGAAGATAGACATCAGAAGATATATTGCAATCTAGCCATCTCAGGATATCCATTCAGCCAAGAGACATTTGTCAATGAAAGTCAATACCCTAACTATAAGCATAGCGTCTCTCATGAATCACCGGTAATGGGAGAAGATGACCAAGAATGGGAGCCACCGATGGGAGATGGGGAAGACTTTTACGACCAACTCTCAGACGCAGATTTGGATGACTTAGCAGATAGAATGTATGGCTGAAACCGAAAAAAAAAAAAAAAAAAAAACAGCGGGTCCCACTACAAAACTCCTACAAAGTTTCAAAAAAGAAATGTTCTACGTAACTCTTTCAAATTGCAAGAATTCAAAAGACCGCCTAGAAGCATCACTCCACAAGTCGACATCAATAATTGGCGCTCCAGCAGAAAAAGACAGAGACCATAGAAGATAAAGATTCTCTACAGATATCAGGAAAATGCACGCCAAGAAAAGACAAAAAAGATTTTTGTAGATACTTTGTGTCTGTAATTTTTTGTAATTATTTGAGTCTGTCAGTGATAAGGATTTTCCTTCACTCACTACTTTAATAAAGAGGATATCTCTTATCTTGCTTTATTAAAGAAAAGCTGTGAAAATCTTTATACGTATCTTGTAAATAATTATAGTGTCAAAATTTTGTCAAAAAAAGAAGGATTGAATGATATGCGATGGGGCCCAAAGCAGTACCCGATATCATTATCCGAATCTTTTATTGATAAAATTTATCTATATCTTTGAGTCAAGCATATAATTGTGTACATATATGCTTTGTCTTTATAGGCCTACAACCTTACGTCAAAGTATGCATATAATTGAAGAAGCTTTCAAAAAAGCCTAGGATTTAGGCTTATAGACTTTGACATAGGAAAAGCTAGACTTTAGACTAGGATTTCTAGATTTTTGTTTTTATCTTTCTTTTGAGATGTATAAATTGGCATGTTGGCCAACGAATTAAGCAGAATGAAAAATACAGAGAAAGAAAAACACCACTTCACTCTGCTTTGTAATTTCCAACCCCTCTCAAAAAACCTCTAAGTGTATTTTCAGAATTTCAGAGTCTGTAATATAATCTTTGTAAGTATATTTCTTATTAATATGAAGTGTGAGTAGTTTCTCTTTTTCCTTAAATATTTCAAAAGGGTAACTCTTCTATTCTAAAAATTTATTTTCTTTTTGGAAAAAACTAAGTTTATGGAATGCTTGTTTGCTCATTAATATTACATGCTTTGAACCTTCGTAGTATCTTCAGTTTTCTAATTTGTTACTGAGTGACCTTAGCTGAAGAGCCCGTTTGAGCCGTGGATAGGCGTTGGAGGGCAAATTGTAGGCAGAAAGGGAAAAGTAAAAATTAGAGAATAAAAATATACTATGTTGAATGAGGTTTAGCCTCAAGGTGGGAGTACATGTAGTGAAAATAAACATTCCCTAAAAAGAGTTTTTACCATAGAAAAGAATTTTAGAATAAAAGGAGAACAACCCGAGTAGAAATATTAAGGAAATATTGTCTATATAAGAACTTCAAAAAATCAAAAAATTGTGTGATCTTAGACCCTTAGACAAAGACTTTAAGAAAATTTTCAAAAAATTAAAAAATTCCAAAAAACCAAAGTTTGTTAGCATTTAGACGTAGACATTAACTTTCAAAAAATCCAAAAAATATATGCCCTTAGACGAAGACCTTAGGAATAAAATTAAAATTAGTATTGAGTTAATACACGAATTAGAAGATCAAAAATTTAGATATCAGTTTCTTTTATCATTAGCTTCTGGTAAATCTCTAGAAAATTACAGTTTAAAAATTTCTCAGATGAATAGACAGCTAATTATACAACAAGGAGCCTTAAAATTAGCCATACAACAGCTAGAAGTTCTTTTAGCATAACTGTAGAATTAGTCAGATAATTCTCAGCCCAATTTCAAAATAGTGGTAAACCACTAACCCCCAACCCAAAAAATTGGTATCAGAGCAGTGTTCGGTTTTAGGACAGTTTAAGTTAGTTTATGCATTTTGCTTATGGTAATAGAGTAGTTTTTATTTTTGGAGATTTTAGTTATAAATTTCATATTATAGTAGCTTTTAATAATTTTAAAATAGGAGTTAGTTTAGTGTATGAAAAGAGTAGAGTATCTAGATTTAGAACTCAGCAGCTATAACCATCGCCTTAGCATAAATAAAAATAATTTCCGTTGTAATTTTGAAAATAGTTATACCCATCAGCTTCATAGTGAAAATAATCCTCAGTTAAATAGTATTATAGATTATCAGATAAATTTTGCAGAAAATATTAAAAAGGACATAGATAAAATTAGTAATCTTTTTATTTCATCCATAGATCATCTCCGTAATAATCGCAGTTTAATTAAGGATCAAGATAAAAAATTAGATTATATTCAAAATCAGTGTAGTTCTATCCTACAAAAGAGAATAGATTTAAATTTAGAAAAATTTCCTACAAAGCTAGAAATAGAAACTTTAATCTCAGCCACAAATCAAATAGCTAAACAAATAGAACAGATTAATCAGATTCAAGATAATTTAAAGCAAAAATTAGAAATTTTAGAACAACTAGTAAGGTCTTAGTATATGAGTAGTGATAAAAAAGCTAATAGAGATTATCTAAATATTTTAAAACAAGCAGAAGATTTTCATAATAACCCAGAAGGAATCAGTAGTTATCAGGGTGTAAGTCAATCAGATAAAATAACAGTCAGACAAAATAATATAGAAATTTTATTTTTAATTAGGTTGTGTGAAAATTTTGAATATTTATTAGAACAGATACACAGCTTAGAAAATCGTTTAGCCACTCTAGAACAAATAATAATTCAAAAAGGAAAAGGCGTAGAAGGATCAAATAGACCCAAAACTCAGATAAACGAGGAAGATATAGCTAAATATTTTGAAAAGCTTAAATTACCACCAAAGAGATCAGCCTGTAGAATTTATAGAAAATAAATATGTTTAAACAGCTAATAAAAGGTAGTAGTAGTAAAAAGCGTAATGATGATGAAGATATTAAAGTAGAAGAGTTTATAGATGTAGAACAACAAATAGAAAAATTTTAAAAAGAAATGTTAGAATTAATCCCAGCTAAATATGTGTACAAACTAGGTAAGATACATAAAAAACAATATTTATTTAAACACTATGGTGAACAAATGATTAGTGTAACTCAAGAAGATGAAAAAATAGAGCTAAATTTAATAGAGAGAGAAAGCTATAAATATGCAGTAAATGAACACCTTAAAATGACTCACTTAGGATTAGTAGTGGTAGGAGTTAAAGCATTAACCAGAGAGAATTTAGGAGCTAAAGTTTTTGTATGTCTTTATGATGATAGATTTAATGATGTAGGACAAAGTATTTTAGGCAGTTATGAACTAGATATGAACTCAAAGGGAGGAATAGTTTATTTTACACCAGATTTCTTATTACCAACCTCAACCTTTCACAAAAAGATAAAGATAGGAATAAATAGTAGAGGATACAAAATGAAAAAAGGAGAAAAGAATTTATTAGTATGCACAGGATTTTTAGGATTAGCAGTTTCAGAAAGTAATACTCACTATAGACTTACAAATGATCAGATAGTTAAGTTATTAGGCGCAAAAGGTATAAAAGCGTTACCAGCTAAAAAATTTAATTCGGAAGATAATGCAGCATTAGATTGGAAATTAGGAGAATTTTTAGGACAAAAGAGATTAGCCCCTCAAGATAATTTATTATATCAGGCAGCAGATGGAAATTATGCAGTAAGATTTACTCAGTATACTTATGTAGCACCAGAAAAATCCGAAGATGATGAATTTAGTAGTATAGATAGAGAAGAAAATCAAGATAATCATAGTGAAATAAATCAGCTTTATGTAATGACAGAAGAAAAAACAGTATCACAGAACAAGATATATAATATTGATGAGATAGATTTAGAAAATTTCACCTTAGAAGACATGAATAAGATATTAGATGCCAGATATTTCGAATACTTAGCCAGAGGAGATACCCATGATGAAGCAGTGTCATTTTTAGATCAAGAATTCCATACAGAATATGTAGATGATATTATAGAAGATATTATACATCCCAGTAAAATATTTAAAATACCAGAAAAACCTAAGGTAGAAGATACTAAAATATTAGAACACTTTAAGTTAGAAGATACTTTTTATATGAACACAGAAAGCACAGGAACTAGTAACCCCCATTCAACTGTACAAGACCCAGTAGAATCGATGCATTATGAAGTAGGAGGAAGAAGACCATTAGGCAGTTCAGGAAAAAGTCATGCAGATCCAAATAAGAGTTATAAGTTTCATGGAAAGCGTAGACCATTAGATATGAGCATACAATTACAACCTGTAAATAATCAAGGAACCCTTTTAGATTTAGCTAGATTCGACCCTCAGATATGGCAAGTAGTAATAGAAAGATGGGAAAAAGATGCAGTAAAAGCATGGATGACCAATCCCTATGAATCAACAGATATGTGGGAATACATGGAAACACTTTTAGGAGAATCAGCTTCAAATATTTATTTAACCTTTAAAGGAAAATATGAAGAAACAATTAAACAGCTTAAAGAATTAGGAAATAACCCATGGAATTTTACCAGTTTTATTAAAGAGATACTTATAGGATACGACCCTTCTAGAAGAAATGTTTCAGCTCAAAGTTTAGCATTAACTGAATTAGATCAGATAACATTAGGAAGTTGGAAATATATTGTACCTTTTAGTAATGAATATTTAGCCTTAGCAGCTAGAACAGGAAAAAGTTTTGATGAAGAAATAGGAAGTAAATATTTTAGAAAATTACCAGGAGAACTAGGTAGAGAAATAGAAGATAGATGGTCAGTTTATTATGCAGGATTAGCAGAAAAAATAGCCACAGGAGAGATAACGGTAAGAGGAACTTTAGGAATAGGACCTAGAATAATTTTTACATTTCATCAGCTTAGAGAAAAATGTGTAGAAGTTAAAATACAGAAAGATTTGAAAAAACAAAATTATGGTTTTTGTAGCAGTGTAATATATACCCCTCAGCAGTATGAAGATAATTATAATAAGAAAAAATACAAAAGATATGGAAAATATAGAAAAGATAAATATTGGAAGAAAAATTATAGAAAACCCTGGAAAAAACAGAAATTCATTAGGAAAAGTAGAACTTTTAATAGGACAAATTATAAGAAATTACCCAAAGATGAAAGAGATAAAAGAAAACAAAGATATGTTAGGAAACCTAATAGTAAAAAATGTAATTGTTTTATATGTGGAGAACCCAATCATTTTGCAAAAAATTGTCCAAAAAGATACAAGCCAAATACTAATAAACAGATAGAAAGATTACATATCATAGAAAATTTAGAAGAGGACATAGTCAGCATAAATAGTGATGATTCAGAAGTCTATAGCATAGTTAGTAATTGTGAATATCAATTAGAAGCTATAAGTTCGGATAGTAGTTCAGAAAGTGATACAGATATAGATAATCTTTTAGGACAGCTTAACCAAGAAATAGGAATAAATCCCTCTCAAGATAGTTTTTATATGATGGAGTGTAATGCAGATACAGAATGTCAACATAATTTTCAAATAGGAATAGGATTTGATACAACTAGATGTAGTTATTGTAAATGGTTTCCAGCTAAAGATAAGAGAGCTCAGTGTTTATTATGTAGCATAACTTACTGTATCATTTGTCTAGAAAAATTAAATATGACACATAAGATACAATTAGAAAATACCAGAGAAGATAATAGCATAGAGAGTAGAGAATTACGACTAGCAAATAGAGAATTAGAAGTACAAGTACGAGAACTCAAAATACAAATACGTGAGATAGAAAGCAAGACTAGTTTTGACATAGAATGTTTAGAATTAGAAAATAGGCAGCTCAAACAACAGTTAGAACAATTTCACAGTAAATACCCCTTAAAAGATAAAATAGTTGAAGATCATATGAACTCTTTAGAATTAGTTAATTTAGTTGATTCTCAACCCTTTAGTCGATATTCTCAAGCCCAACCAGATAATGCCCATTTACCATTCAATTACCCTGTTATACCCAAGTCAAATTTAGTTGAGATTTCTTGTGTACTTAAATTTGTAGAAAAAACCCTTAGCATAGATGCCATGATAGATACATGAGCCAGTAAATCATACATAGAACAACACGTAGTTCCACCAGGATGGAGTACAGCCTTAGCAACCCCAGCTTTAGTCAGCATAGCAGATGGCACCAAACAGACATATACACATTGCATTAATGGCGCACAGATTAGTTTTCACCATCTAGGTTCTCAAGATCAGCATATAGAATGGTTCCCTTTACCTCAAGTTTGGATTGGGAATTCTAGACAAATCATCCTTTCATTTTAGGACTTAATTTCATACTTAGCTTACAAGGAGGCATGTTCATCAGCCAACATAACATCAGCTTCTTCAAACGAACTGTACATACACCAACAGCATATAGCCTTAGCACCATCGCTCATTCATCAGAGTTGCGTGCGAAGCGTGGTGGTACCATAGATCAAGTGCCCGTTAGTTTATTATTTCCTAGTAGAAAGATTTTTCCCGAGATAGCCCAAACATACATACCTAAAGAGATAGTAAACCCTTCTTTAGAAAAATTAGAAAGTTATGAGATAGAAGATTTCGAAGAATTTCATTTTGAAGATAAAGAAGATTATTGGAACTTAGAGGATTTTCAAAAAATAGCTAACTTAGAATTAATTTTTGCAAAAATAGGAAAAATAAAGAAAAAGCCAACATACAAAAGAACAGAAAATGATTTAGATGAGATAATAAGATTAGCAGAAACAACAGAAATTTTAGGGGAACAACCCATGAAATATTGGGAGAGAAATAAAATTTTAGCCAGCCTAGATATAAAAAACAGAGATTATAAGATTACTTCAGCACAAATAGATCATACACCAGCAGATGTAGAAGAATTTAGAACTCAGATTAAAGAATTGTTAGACTTAAGAGTAATTAGACCTAGTAATAGTCCACATAGAAGTGCAGCATTTATGGTTAGAAATCATGCAGAGATAAAAAGAGGAAAAGCTAGAATGGTAATAAATTATAAAAGATTAAATGATAATACAGAAGATGATAAATACAATATACCAGATAAAGATCAGCTTATAAATAGGATACAGACAGCAAAGATATTTAGCAAATTTGATTGTAAATCAGGATTTTGGCAGATAAAAATGGAAGAGGAAAGCATACCATGGACAGCCTTCTGTTGCCCACAAGGACATTATGAATGGCTAGTCATGCCTTTTGGATTAAAAAATGCACCTTCCATATTTCAGCGTAAAATGGATAGTATATTTAGTAAATATAGTTTTATATTGGTATATATTGATGACATTTTAGTTTTTAGCCCAGATAAAAATAGTCACATAGATCATTTGTATATAACATTAGAAGAATTCATAAATAATGGAATAATAATTAGTAAGAAAAAGATGGTATTAAATACACGTCACATAGAATTTTTAGGAATGGAGTTAGGAGATGGGAAAATTAGACTACAACCTCATATAGTAAAGAAAATTTTAGATTATCCAGATAGATTAGAAGACACTAAACAGCTTCAATCATTTTTAGGAATTTTAAATTATGCACGAATGTACATTCCCAACCTTAGTAAAATAATAGGACCACTATACAGTAAAACCACACCCACAGGACAAAAATATTTTAATCAGCAAGATATAGCCTTAGTCAGAAAAATTAAAGATATTTGTAAAAATTTACCAGACCTGCAGCTTCCCTTAGAATCAGAGTACATAATTGTAGAAACAGATGCAAGCCAACTAGGATGGGGAACAATCTTATTAGCTAAACCTAGTAAATATGATAGTAAGAATAAAGAACGCATTTGTAGATACAGTTCTGGAAAATTTAAAGAAAAAGATACAACCATGACCAGCTTAGATTTTGAAATACTAGGAGTAGTTTATGCAATAAATAAATTTAGATTATTTTTACACAAACCTTTTACAATTAGAACAGATTGTGAAGCAATAGTTAGATTCCATAACAAACTCAATGAGCGTAAATTAAGTACTAGAAGATGGGCAAAATTTTTAGATTGTATAGTAGGGCAAGGATATAAAGTAGAGTTTGAACATATTAAGGGTAGTGATAATAGGTTAACAGATTGGCTAAGTAGGAAAATTTATTTAGAAAAAGAAGATAACCAGTTTAATTTTTGTGCAGATAATGGAGAACAGCAAGAGCAACAAGACCATGAATTTTGGGGGATTCTCTCTTCCCATTCATGAAAGCAAAAAGTTTAGACCTTTAATAGGAATAGAGGTAGATTCAGTACAGCAGTGTCTCTTAGATAACCTTTGGAACAGTCAGAATCACCCAGCTAAACGCCTTTCTGCCCTAAACTCTCTCAGTATATATTTTTCAAAAATCCAAAATAAACCTTTGTCAAAAAGTTTTTCTTTCTATGTAGTAGCTAAAGGAACCGAGCCCGGTATTTACCATGACTAGACAGAAGTAGAACCCTTAGTTAAAAATTTTACATTACCTCAGTATAAGGGATTTTATGATTTTGAGTCAGCCAGTACTTATGCTCGAAGACAAATAGGAACTAGTTACTTTGTCAGTCAGATAGCTAAAGATTACCTGGACACATTGAGCAAGATGAGATCAACCATCTTTGCTACCAGTGGGGCTCCAGCTAGCCAGATAATTGGAACCAGTAGTTCAGATAGTAGTAGCACTTCTAACCCTCAGACGGATCCTCAAAATCCTCTCCAATTATGCAGGCATTGTGAAGGCCTTACCAGAAATTTCAAGAAAATTATGGATAAAGGCAAAAGAGTCAGTGAAGAGCTAGACCAGCTCCGAGACGAAGAAAAACAATTGAGAGCAACCGTTCGAACCCTAACCAGCCAGCTTAAAAAATTAGCTCCAGAAAGAACACCAACCCCCTTACCTAGCCCAGAAATCAAACAACTCACCAGTGAGGAATTTGACCAATTGAGTGCTAGAATGTATTTCTTCAGACATTCTATCATTCGATCCCTTTGTGAGAAAAGCCAAGCAATAGAAGACCTAAAACCCTATATTTATACCCTAGCCGAAGATAGCAGAAATAACGAGCTAGTTATTATTCAGCAATTTCTTCAGAACCTGTCCATAGCAAGAGTAGACTTCCACCCCGGTTTAGCCTATCAATGGACATACGCTTATAAAGAAGAAGAGCAGCCCTGCCTAGATGAAGAAAACTGCAAAAGAATGCTTGGTAGATGTCAGTGTAACCTGGACTTCAGCATATGCCTTTGCCAGATAAATCTAGCCACATTCGAGCCATTGGAGATAGAAATTCGAGGCAAAACTTGTTCTCTAACAGCTCCAAAATTGTTAGATTACGGCTTTGTCTCCAGATTAATTTTTTCAGAACCAGATCAAACAGATAGTTTTGGACACAAACTAGCTCATGCAGTATTAAGCGTAATGGAAGAATTTCATCCATATGTAGAAGCCATGATAGATAGCAAAATATCAGAATGGAAAGGAATATGGTGTAACCCAGCTAAGCATAAGATTTACATCAGAGGAACTTCAAGCTACCCAGCACTTCTCAATAGAAGACCCTGGCCAAGTAGAAGATCTCCACTCAGAGACCAGCTCAACAAATGGAGAAAGTTTGCCAGTCACTCTCTATTAGCATATAATGGAAATAATAGAATTTTAATTTGTGAAGATAGACATCAGAAGATATATTGCAATCTAGCCATCTCAGGATATCCATTCAGCCAAGAGACATTTGTCAATGAAAGTCAATACCCTAACTATAAGCATAGCGTCTCTCATGAATCACCGGTAATGGGAGAAGATGACCAAGAATGGGAGCCACCGATGGGAGATGGGGAAGACTTTTACGACCAACTCTCAGACGCAGATTTGGATGACTTAGCAGATTTGTTTTTTTTTTTTTTTTTTTTTTTCGGTTTCAGCCATACATTCTATCTGCTAAGTCATCAAATCTGCGTCTGAGAGTTGGTCGTAAAAGTCTTCCCCATTTCCCATCGGTGGCTCCCATTTTTGGTCATCTTCTTCCATTACCGGTGATATATGTGAAACGCCATGCTGATAATTAGGGTACTGACTTTCATTGACGAATGTCTCTTGGCTGAATGGATATCCTGGGATGGCTAGATTGCAGTATATCTTCTGATGTCTATCTTCACAAACTAAATGTCCATAATTTCCATTATAAGCTAGTAGAGTGTCTTTGGTAAATTTTCTCCATTTATTGAGCTGGTCTTTGAGTGGAAATCTTTTGCAAGGCCAGGGTCTCCTGTTGAGAAGTCCTGGGTATCCTGGGAATGTAGAGGTTCCTCTGAGGTACATTTTGTGTTTAGCTGGATTGCACCATATTCCTTTCCACTCCGGTAGTTTGCTATCTATCAAAGCTTCCACATACGGATGATGTTCTTCCATTACGCACTGCACTGTATGAGCGAGCTTGTGTCCAAAACTATCTGTTTGATCTGGCTCTGAAAAAATTAATCTGGAGACAAAGCCGTAATCTAACAATTTTGGAGCTGTTAGAGAACAAGTTTTGTCTCGAATTTCTATCTCCAATGGCTCAAATGTGACTAGATTTATCTGGCAAAGGCATATGCTGAAGTCTAGGTTACACTGACATCTACCAAAATGTTCGGACCTCTTTTTGCATTTTTCTTCTTCTAAGCAGGGCTGCTCTTTATCTTCGTAATTATAGATCCAATGATAAGCTAAGCCAGGGCAATCGACTCTTGCTATGGAGAGATCCTGAAGAAATTGCTGAATAATAACTAGCTCGTTATTTCTGCTATCTTCGGCTAAGGAGTAAATAGAGGGTTTTAGGTGTTCTATTATTTGGCTTTTCTCACAAAGGGATCGAATGATAGAATGTCTGAAGAAATACATTCTAGCACTCAATTGGTCAAATTCCTCACTGGTGAGTTGTTTGATTTCTGGGCTAGGTAAGGAGGTTGGTGTTCTTTCTGGAGCTAATTTTTTAAGTTGGCTGGTTAGGGTTCGAACGGTTGCTCTCAATTGTTTTTCTTCGTCTCGGAGCTGGTCTAGCTCTTCACTGACTCTTTTGCCTTTATCCATAATTTTCTTGAAATTTCTGGTAAGGCCTTCACAATGCCTGCATAATTGGAGAGGATTTTGAGGATCCGTCTGAGGGTTAGAACTGCTACTACTATCTGAACTACTGGTTCCAATTATCTGGCTAGCTGGAGCTCCACTGGTAGCAAAGATGGTTGATCTCATCTTGCTCAATGTGTCCAGGTAATCTTTAGCTATCTGACTGACAAAGTAACTAGTTCCTATTTGTCTTCGAGCATAAGTACTGGCTGACTCAAAATCATAAAATCCCTTATACTGAGGTAATGTAAAATTTTTAACTAAGGGTTCTACTTCTGTCCAGTCATGGTAAATACCGGGCTCGGTTCCTTTAGCTACTACATAGAAAGAAAAACTTTTTGACAAAGGTTTATTTTGGATTTTTGAAAAATATATACTGAGAGAGTTTAGGGCGGAAAGGCGTTTAGCTGGGTGATTCTGACTGTTCCAAAGGTTATCTAAGAGACACTGCTGTACTGAATCTACCTCTATTCCTGTTAAAGGTCTAAACTTTTTGCTTTCATGAATGGGAAGAGAGAATCCCCCAAAATTCATGGTCTTGTTGCTTTTGCTGTTCTCCATTATCTGCACAAAAATTAAACTGGTTATCTTCTTTTTCTAAATAAATCTTCCTACTTAGCCAATCTGTTAACCTATTATCACTACCCTTAATATGTTCAAACTCTACTTTATATCCTTGCCCTACTATACAATCTAAAAATTTTGCCCATCTTCTAGTGCTTAATTTACGCTCATTGAGTTTGTTATGGAATCTAACTATTGCTTCACAATCTGTTCTAATTGTAAAAGGTTTGTGTAAAAATAATCTAAATTTATTTATTGCATAAACTACTCCTAGTATTTCAAAATCTAAGCTGGTCATGGTTGTATCTTTTTATTTAAAATTTCCAGAACTGTATCTACAAATGCGTTCTTTATTCTTACTATCATATTTACTAGGTTTAGCTAATAAGATTGTTCCCCATCCTAGTTGGCTTGCATCTGTTTCTACAATTATGTACTCTGATTCTAAGGGAAGCTGCAGGTCTGGTAAATTTTTACAAATATCTTTAATTTTTCTAACTAAGGCTATATCTTGTTGATTGAAATATTTTTGTCCTGTGGGTGTGGTTTTACTGTATAGTGGTCCTATTATTTTACTAAGGTTGGGAATGTACATTCGTGCATAATTTAAAATTCCTAAAAATGATTGAAGCTGTTTAGTGTCTTCTAATCTATCTGGATAATCTAAAATTTTCTTTACTATATGAGGTTGTAGTCTAATTTTCCCATCTCCTAACTCCATTCCTAAAAATTCTATGTGAGGTGTATTTAATACCATCTTTTTCTTACTAATTATTATTCCATTATTTATGAATTCTTCTAATGTTATATACAAATGATCTATGTGACTATTTTTATCTGGGCTAAAAACTAAAATGTCATCAATATATACCAATATAAAACTATATTTACTAAATATGCTATCCATTTTACGCTGAAATATGGAAGGTGCATTTTTTAATCCAAAAGGCATGACTAGCCATTCATAATGTCCTTGTGGGCAACAGAAGGCTGTCCATGGTATGCTTTCCTCTTCCATTTTTATCTGCCAAAATCCTGATTTACAATCAAATTTGCTAAATATCTTTGCTGTCTGTATCCTATTTATAAGCTGATCTTTATCTGGTATATTGTATTTATCATCTTCTGTATTATCATTTAATCTTTTATAATTTATTACCATTCTAGCTTTTCCTCTTTTTATCTCTGCATGATTTCTAACCATAAATGCTGCACTTCTATGTGGACTATTACTAGGTCTAATTACTCTTAAGTCTAACAATTCTTTAATCTGAGTTCTAAATTCTTCTACATCTGCTGGTGTATGATCTATTTGTGCTGAAGTAATCCTATAATCTCTGTTTTTTATATCTAGGCTGGCTAAAATTTTATTTCTCTCCCAATATTTCATGGGTTGTTCCCCTAAAATTTCTGTTGTTTCTGCTAATCTTATTATCTCATCTAAATCATTTTCTGTTCTTTTGTATGTTGGCTTTTTCTTTATTTTTCCTATTTTTGCAAAAATTAATTCTAAGTTAGCTATTTCTTGAAAATCCTCTAAGTTCCAATAATCTTCTTTATCTTCAAAATGAAATTCTTCGAAATCTTCTATCTCATAACTTTCTAATTTTTCTAAAGAAGGGTTTACTATCTCTTTAGGTATGTATGTTTGGGCTATCTCGGGAAAAATCTTTCTACTAGGAAATAATAAACTAACGGGCACTTGATCTATGGTACCACCACGCTTCGCACGCAACTCTGATGAATGAGCGATGGTGCTAAGGTTATATGCTGTTGGTGTATGTACAGTTCTTTTGAAGAAGCTGATGTTATGTTGGCTGATGAACATGCCTCCTTGTAAGCTAAGTATGAAATTAAGTCCTAAAATGAAAGGATGATTTTGTCTAGAATTCCCAATCCAAACTTGAGGTAAAGGGAACCATTCTATATGCTGATCTTGAGAACCTAGATGGTGAAAACTAATCTGTGCGCCATTAATGCAATGTGTATATGTCTGTTTGGTGCCATCTGCTATGCTGACTAAAGCTGGGGTTGCTAAGGCTGTACTCCATCCTGGTGGAACTACGTGTTGTTCTATGTATGATTTACTGGCTCCTGTATCTATCATGGCATCTATGCTAAGGGTTTTTTCTACAAATTTAAGTACACAAGAAATCTCAACTAAATTTGACTTGGGTATAACAGGGTAATTGAATGGTAAATGGGCATTATCTGGTTGGGCTTGAGAATATCGACTAAAGGGTTGAGAATCAACTAAATTAACTAATTCTAAAGAGTTCATATGATCTTCAACTATTTTATCTTTTAAGGGGTATTTACTGTGAAATTGTTCTAACTGTTGTTTAAGCTGCCTATTTTCTAATTCTAAACATTCTATGTCAAAACTAGTCTTGCTTTCTATCTCTCGTATTTGTATTTTGAGTTCTCGTACTTGTACTTCTAATTCTCTATTTGCTAGTCGTAATTCTCTACTCTCTATGCTATTATCTTCTCTGGTATTTTCTAATTGTATCTTATGTGTCATATTTAATTTTTCTAGACAAATGATACAGTAAGTTATGCTACATAATAAACACTGAGCTCTCTTATCTTTAGCTGGAAACCATTTACAATAACTACATCTAGTTGTATCAAATCCTATTCCTATTTGAAAATTATGTTGACATTCTGTATCTGCATTACACTCCATCATATAAAAACTATCTTGAGAGGGATTTATTCCTATTTCTTGGTTAAGCTGTCCTAAAAGATTATCTATATCTGTATCACTTTCTGAACTACTATCCGAACTTATAGCTTCTAATTGATATTCACAATTACTAACTATGCTATAGACTTCTGAATCATCACTATTTATACTGACTATGTCCTCTTCTAAATTTTCTATGATATGTAATCTTTCTATCTGTTTATTAGTATTTGGCTTGTATCTTTTTGGACAATTTTTTGCAAAATGATTGGGTTCTCCACATATAAAACAATTACATTTTTTACTATTGGGCTTCCTAACATATCTTTGTTTTCTTTTATCTCTTTCTTCTTTGGGTAATTTCTTATAATTTGTCCTATTAAAAGTTCTACTTTTCCTAATGAATTTCTGTTTTTTCCAGGGTTTTCTATAACTTTTCTTCCAATATTTATCTTTTCTATATTTTCCATATCTTTTGTATTTCTTCTTATTATAATTATCTTCATACTGCTGAGGGGTATATATTACACTGCTACAAAAACCATAATTTTGTTTTTTCAAATCTTTCTGTATTTTAACTTCTATACATTTTTCTCTAAGCTGATGAAATGTAAAAATTATTCTAGGTCCTATTCCTAAAGTTCCTCTTACCGTTATCTCTCCTGTGGCTATTTTTTCTGCTAATCCTGCATAATAAACTGACCATCTATCTTCTATTTCTCTACCTAGTTCTCCTGGTAATTTTCTAAAATATTTACTTCCTATTTCTTCATCAAAACTTTTTCCTGTTCTAGCTGCTAAGGCTAAATATTCATTACTAAAAGGTACAATATATTTCCAACTTCCTAATGTTATCTGATCTAATTCAGTTAATGCTAAACTTTGAGCTGAAACATTTCTTCTAGAAGGGTCGTATCCTATAAGTATCTCTTTAATAAAACTGGTAAAATTCCATGGGTTATTTCCTAATTCTTTAAGCTGTTTAATTGTTTCTTCATATTTTCCTTTAAAGGTTAAATAAATATTTGAAGCTGATTCTCCTAAAAGTGTTTCCATGTATTCCCACATATCTGTTGATTCATAGGGATTGGTCATCCATGCTTTTACTGCATCTTTTTCCCATCTTTCTATTACTACTTGCCATATCTGAGGGTCGAATCTAGCTAAATCTAAAAGGGTTCCTTGATTATTTACAGGTTGTAATTGTATGCTCATATCTAATGGTCTACGCTTTCCATGAAACTTATAACTCTTATTTGGATCTGCATGACTTTTTCCTGAACTGCCTAATGGTCTTCTTCCTCCTACTTCATAATGCATCGATTCTACTGGGTCTTGTACAGTTGAATGGGGGTTACTAGTTCCTGTGCTTTCTGTGTTCATATAAAAAGTATCTTCTAACTTAAAGTGTTCTAATATTTTAGTATCTTCTACCTTAGGTTTTTCTGGTATTTTAAATATTTTACTGGGATGTATAATATCTTCTATAATATCATCTACATATTCTGTATGGAATTCTTGATCTAAAAATGACACTGCTTCATCATGGGTATCTCCTCTGGCTAAGTATTCGAAATATCTGGCATCTAATATCTTATTCATGTCTTCTAAGGTGAAATTTTCTAAATCTATCTCATCAATATTATATATCTTGTTCTGTGATACTGTTTTTTCTTCTGTCATTACATAAAGCTGATTTATTTCACTATGATTATCTTGATTTTCTTCTCTATCTATACTACTAAATTCATCATCTTCGGATTTTTCTGGTGCTACATAAGTATACTGAGTAAATCTTACTGCATAATTTCCATCTGCTGCCTGATATAATAAATTATCTTGAGGGGCTAATCTCTTTTGTCCTAAAAATTCTCCTAATTTCCAATCTAATGCTGCATTATCTTCCGAATTAAATTTTTTAGCTGGTAACGCTTTTATACCTTTTGCGCCTAATAACTTAACTATCTGATCATTTGTAAGTCTATAGTGAGTATTACTTTCTGAAACTGCTAATCCTAAAAATCCTGTGCATACTAATAAATTCTTTTCTCCTTTTTTCATTTTGTATCCTCTACTATTTATTCCTATCTTTATCTTTTTGTGAAAGGTTGAGGTTGGTAATAAGAAATCTGGTGTAAAATAAACTATTCCTCCCTTTGAGTTCATATCTAGTTCATAACTGCCTAAAATACTTTGTCCTACATCATTAAATCTATCATCATAAAGACATACAAAAACTTTAGCTCCTAAATTCTCTCTGGTTAATGCTTTAACTCCTACCACTACTAATCCTAAGTGAGTCATTTTAAGGTGTTCATTTACTGCATATTTATAGCTTTCTCTCTCTATTAAATTTAGCTCTATTTTTTCATCTTCTTGAGTTACACTAATCATTTGTTCACCATAGTGTTTAAATAAATATTGTTTTTTATGTATCTTACCTAGTTTGTACACATATTTAGCTGGGATTAATTCTAACATTTCTTTTTAAAATTTTTCTATTTGTTGTTCTACATCTATAAACTCTTCTACTTTAATATCTTCATCATCATTACGCTTTTTACTACTACTACCTTTTATTAGCTGTTTAAACATATTTATTTTCTATAAATTCTACAGGCTGATCTCTTTGGTGGTAATTTAAGCTTTTCAAAATATTTAGCTATATCTTCCTCGTTTATCTGAGTTTTGGGTCTATTTGATCCTTCTACGCCTTTTCCTTTTTGAATTATTATTTGTTCTAGAGTGGCTAAACGATTTTCTAAGCTGTGTATCTGTTCTAATAAATATTCAAAATTTTCACACAACCTAATTAAAAATAAAATTTCTATATTATTTTGTCTGACTGTTATTTTATCTGATTGACTTACACCCTGATAACTACTGATTCCTTCTGGGTTATTATGAAAATCTTCTGCTTGTTTTAAAATATTTAGATAATCTCTATTAGCTTTTTTATCACTACTCATATACTAAGACCTTACTAGTTGTTCTAAAATTTCTAATTTTTGCTTTAAATTATCTTGAATCTGATTAATCTGTTCTATTTGTTTAGCTATTTGATTTGTGGCTGAGATTAAAGTTTCTATTTCTAGCTTTGTAGGAAATTTTTCTAAATTTAAATCTATTCTCTTTTGTAGGATAGAACTACACTGATTTTGAATATAATCTAATTTTTTATCTTGATCCTTAATTAAACTGCGATTATTACGGAGATGATCTATGGATGAAATAAAAAGATTACTAATTTTATCTATGTCCTTTTTAATATTTTCTGCAAAATTTATCTGATAATCTATAATACTATTTAACTGAGGATTATTTTCACTATGAAGCTGATGGGTATAACTATTTTCAAAATTACAACGGAAATTATTTTTATTTATGCTAAGGCGATGGTTATAGCTGCTGAGTTCTAAATCTAGATACTCTACTCTTTTCATACACTAAACTAACTCCTATTTTAAAATTATTAAAAGCTACTATAATATGAAATTTATAACTAAAATCTCCAAAAATAAAAACTACTCTATTACCATAAGCAAAATGCATAAACTAACTTAAACTGTCCTAAAACCGAACACTGCTCTGATACCAATTTTTTGGGTTGGGGGTTAGTGGTTTACCACTATTTTGAAATTGGGCTGAGAATTATCTGACTAATTCTACAGTTATGCTAAAAGAACTTCTAGCTGTTGTATGGCTAATTTTAAGGCTCCTTGTTGTATAATTAGCTGTCTATTCATCTGAGAAATTTTTAAACTGTAATTTTCTAGAGATTTACCAGAAGCTAATGATAAAAGAAACTGATATCTAAATTTTTGATCTTCTAATTCGTGTATTAACTCAATACTAATTTTAATTTTATTCCTAAGGTCTTCGTCTAAGGGCATATATTTTTTGGATTTTTTGAAAGTTAATGTCTACGTCTAAATGCTAACAAACTTTGGTTTTTTGGAATTTTTTAATTTTTTGAAAATTTTCTTAAAGTCTTTGTCTAAGGGTCTAAGATCACACAATTTTTTGATTTTTTGAAGTTCTTATATAGACAATATTTCCTTAATATTTCTACTCGGGTTGTTCTCCTTTTATTCTAAAATTCTTTTCTATGGTAAAAACTCTTTTTAGGGAATGTTTATTTTCACTACATGTACTCCCACCTTGAGGCTAAACCTCATTCAACATAGTATATTTTTATTCTCTAATTTTTACTTTTCCCTTTCTGCCTACAATTTGCCCTCCAACGCCTATCCACGGCTCAAACGGGCTCTTCAGCTAAGGTCACTCAGTAACAAATTAGAAAACTGAAGATACTACGAAGGTTCAAAGCATGTAATATTAATGAGCAAACAAGCATTCCATAAACTTAGTTTTTTCCAAAAAGAAAATAAATTTTTAGAATAGAAGAGTTACCCTTTTGAAATATTTAAGGAAAAAGAGAAACTACTCACACTTCATATTAATAAGAAATATACTTACAAAGATTATATTACAGACTCTGAAATTCTGAAAATACACTTAGAGGTTTTTTGAGAGGGGTTGGAAATTACAAAGCAGAGTGAAGTGGTGTTTTTCTTTCTCTGTATTTTTCATTCTGCCTAATCCGTTGGCCAACATGCCAATTTATACATCTCAAAAGAAAGATAAAAACAAAAATTTAGAAATCCTAGTCTAAAGTCTAGCCTTTCCTATGTCAAAGTCTATAAGCCTAAATCCTAGGCTTTTTTGAAAGCTTCTTCAATTATATGCATACTTTGACGTAAGGTTGTAGGCTTATAAAGACAAAGCATATATGTACACAATTATATGCTTGACTCAAAGATATAGATAAATTTTATCAATAAAAGATTCGGATAATGATATCGGGTACTGCTTTGGGCCCCATCGCATATCATTCAATCCTTCTTTTTTGACAAAATTTTGACACTATAATTATTTACAAGATACGTATAAAGATTTTCACAGCTTTTCTTTAATAAAGCAAGATAAGAGATATCCTCTTTATTAAAGTAGTGAGTGAAGGAAAATCCTTATCACTGACAGACTCAAAAAAAAAAAAATTACAGACACAAAGTATCTACAAAAATCTTTTTTGTCTTTTCTTGGCGTGCATTTTCCTGATATCTGTAGAGAATCTTTATCTTCTATGGTCTCTGTCTTTTTCTGCTGGAGCGCCAATTATTGATGTCGACTTGTGGAGTGATGCTTCTAGGCGGTCTTTTGAATTCTTGCAAATTGAAAGAGTTACATAGAACATTTCTTTTTTGAAATTTATTTAGAGTTTTGTAGTAAGATAAATTAGATTATTTTAATCACAAAAAATAAAATATCATATTTAATCCATAATCATTACACTCTTTTTTTACACAAAAAAAAAAAAAAATCAAAAAATCAAAAAATCCTTCCCGAACCCGAAAAAAAAAAAAAAAAAGAAAAAAAAAAGCCAAAAATCCCAAACGACACCAGAGAGAGAGAACGAGAGAGAGCCTGCGTCACCAAAACCAGAGACGCACAGAGGCTAATACTAATCCAAATATAGCGCCAAAACGCGCGCACACACACACCATGCCTTCTCTTGATCTCAAAGAATTTCAAGAGAAGCTCTCCACTCACTTCCGCCCATTGCAACGCTCCTTTCAGTTCTGGGTTCGAGCCGCTGATATCTACACCGGTTACAAGGTCTCTCTCTCTCTCTCTCTATACATATGTGTGTGTGTGTGTATGTAGTGGGAATTTCAATGGGTTTTGATTTGATTTTGTTGTTTGAGTTTGTTGTGTGCTTTTAGGTGTTTCAGCTTCGAGTGTGTTTCGAGAAGGATGTGACGAAGCAAGAGGCAATGTGGGAAAGACAACATGAGTTTGCCGCTGAGAAGATATATAACATGTGCTCTGACCTTGGTGGCTTTTTTCTCAAGGTACAATTAGTGATTGCACTTCTTATTATGTGGGTTTTTGATTTTGTGCTCTTTAACTTGTTTTCTGGGTGTTGCAAGGTGTAGTGTACCTAAGGGGTTTGTTGAATTGTGCACTGTTTATTGGATTTTGCTATTTTTGTTTTAATTCTCCAATTGGGTTTCATGATTTAGGATCTTTTCAATATTTTATCTGGTTAATTTTCATGGTATAATCAATGATTTCACTTCTTATTATGTGGGTGTTTGATTTTGTGCTTTTCAACTTCTTTTCTGGGTTTTGCATGGTGTAATGCCTAAGGGGTTTGTTGAATTGTGCACTGTTTATTGGATTTTGCTATTTTTGTTTTAATTCTCCTATTCGGTTTCATGATTTAGGCTGTTTTCAGTATTTTATTTGGGTACTCAAGAGACTTATTATTAATGGTCACGGTATAATCAACGATTTCACATCTTTTGTGGGTTTTTGATTTTGTGCTCTTTATTTCGTTTCTGGGTTTTGAATGGTGTAATGATGCTAAGGGGTTTGTTGAATTGTGCACATTTATTGGATTTGGCTATTCTTATTTTAATTCTTGAATTGGGTTTCTCAGATTTAGGCTGTTTTCAATATTTAATTTGAGTACTTGATAAACTTGTTATTAAATCTCATGGTTTATTCATTGGTTTCACTTCTTATATGGGTTTTTGATTTTGTGCTGTTTATTTCGGGGTTTTGAATGGTGTAATGATTTAGGAATTTGTTGAATTGTACACTGTTTATTGGATTTTGCTATTCTTATTTTTATGGTTCGATTGAGTTAACGATTTAGCCTGTTTTTAATATTTAATTTGGGTACTATACTCTAGATACTTGCTATTGATTCTCAAGGTATAATAAATGTTTTCACTTCTTATGTGGGTTTTTGCTTTTGTGCTTTTCAACTTCGTTTTTGGGTTTTGAATCATGTAATGCCCAAGGGGTTTGTTGAATTTTGCACTGTGTATTGGATTTGGCTGTTCTTTGTTTTAATTCTCCAATTGGGTTTTGCAATTTAGGCTGTTTTCAATATTTAATTTGGGTACTCAAGTGATTTGTTATCAATTCTCATGGTTTAATCAACGATTTACTTCTTATGTGGGGTTTTGCTTTGGTGCTCTTCAATTTTGTTTCTGGGTTTTGAATGGTGTAATGCCTAAGGGATTGGTTGAATTGTGCACTGTTTATTAATTCTTCAATTGGGTTTCATGATTTAGGTTGTTTTGAATATTTAATTTTGTACTCTAGAGACTTGTTAATTAATTCTCATGGTATAATTAATGATTTTACTTCTTATGTGGGTTTTGATTTTGTGCTCGTTTCTGGGTTTTGAATGGGTATAAATTAATGCCAAGGGATTTGTTGCATTATGCACTATTTATTGAATTTGGCTATTCTTATTTTAATTCTCCAATTGGGTTCACTATTTAGGCTGTTTTGATATTTGATTTGGTTACTTGAACTTGATATTGATTGATAGTTTCTGTTTAATGATGTTTATGGTGGAGATTAATTTACTTTGTGGGATGGGGTTTGGTTTAGGTTGCCCAAATCATCGGGAAGCCTGACTTGGCCCCGGCTGCATGGGTTAGAAGGCTTGTTACGCTGTGCGATCAATCCCCTGCAACCCCATATGATGTCATCCGAGTGGTGCTAGAGAAGGAGTTGGGTCAAAGTGTAGATGGATTGTTCGAAAGATTTGAAGTGAATCCTCTTGGTTCTGCTTCTATTGCACAGGTAACTGAGGTCTCAGACTTGCTCAAAGATTCAATGAGTCGTTTGAATCATTTTTAGAAATTTTACTTCTAGAGAATAATTAGAGAAGTCCCCCCAGTCATGAGTATATATGAACTTCTATCATGGCAGTACTGGAGTATTGTTAAATTTTTTGAATAGCTCTGCATAAAATAAAATGTATGGATGAAGTGAAAACAGACACGAGTTTCTGTCAACATCCATGGACACGTTGGTTTCTATGTAAATGCTAGGAATCGATGGTTTTAAGTTATTAAGACATGTTACCATGAAAATGAATAGTAGGATGCTAAATTTTTTTTTTTTAATTTCTGAGAACTCAATGGTTTGAAGGTAAAGATGTTTAAATGGCATTATGGAAAATTTGATTGTCTCTGATACTAGTGATAGAGCATCATATATGTGTATGGAAACCTGCCATTCACCAAAATGAAGTTAAATCTCTGGTTATGAACTTAACTAAAATGCTTTTGAGTTCCACAGATAAATCTTCCTATTGGTTTGAAGAAAATTTGTTTACTGACAAGTGTTACTGAGCTTGACCTGGCAAATATTTTCCTCTCTTTCTTTTTTCAAATTTTTTTCTTTTACTTTTACTGTTTGGTATTTTTGTAGCTACTTGATATTGATATATTGTAGAATCTGTATTTAGAAAGAGACATTATTAGAAGTCTTTGTAAAAGAAAAACCCTAGCAGGACCTGTGTAGTTCAAGGTCATTTTGGTTCCTATCCATTTATTTATACATTGACATGACACAAACAGTCATAACTTTCACATGACAAGAGGAAACCTCATCTCAACCTTGTTAAGGGGTTGCTTCCCACAGTGAAGTGATTTAGGATGGAATTTTGTAATAATGCTCGCGGAGAGTTACACTTACACCTTACTTATGTTTCATACTCAATTCAGGTGCACCGAGCGAGATTAAAAGGTGACAAAAGAGATGTTGTTGTCAAGGTAAGGATACTTCAACTTTAACTTTGCTTCCCCAATATGTTTTACAGGTTTAGACTGATATGGTGATGTAGGTGCAACATCCTGGTGTTCAGGAGTTGATGATGACAGATATTCGTAACCTGCAAGCTTTTGCATTATACATGCAAAAGACAGATATCAAATTCGATCTCTTCTCTATAACGAAGGAAATGGAGAAACAGGTATTTTAAATGATTTTGTGGCAACAACTTGTGCTTTCTTCTCATAACGGCCATTAAACCTGATCATCATTTTGTCTTGCCAAAGAAAAGGGAAAAACGTAAAATTGGAGAGAAAAAAACTGAGGATAAATGTTGAATGTGCTTTACTGCTTTTATCTTGTGATGAGATATTATACTACAAGATCCATCAATCTTTTGAAATGCTACTTGAATAATGTACATGATGGTTGAGTGATGACATAATAGTTGTTCAATCGATAAGCCCAATACAGTGCTATTTATTGAATGGAGAGTGTAGGATTATATATCTATTTGAGTTTTTAGATTGAATTCTTAAAGTTACTCTATAAGTAAAACTGGACACTATTTCAATATAATAATTTTTTTATTATCTACAAAGTTTATTTGAATGATTCTGGTTTCTGATATTTCAAATATTTGACGAGTCGACTGAGCACAACTTAGTAGATTTTCCATAATTTGGTTAAATATTTTCAATGTTTTCTATCAATTATATGATAATCGCTTATGAGGACAGACACATACATGGGGCACAGATATGACTAAAAACAGATACTTCCACCCAAAAGCAGTAGGGAGGGATACAATGAGGACACAAATAGATACATGATTATAATATCATATCCGTAATCACATGATTATAATATTACTACTCTCATTATTTTCTTTGCAACTCCACTTTACTCATTTTCAATTGTTTCCTTTTCATCCTTGATTGGCACTGGCCTTATGTTTTTGTCAAGGACAGAATCAGAGAAGTGTTGGCCAAGTGGCCCAAATGATGATGTCTAATTCATTTTGTTGGAATGTCCCAGACATCCGATATGTTTTTAGGGTTGTTCGAGATGTGTTGCTCTCCGACATGTTAGTATAGAAGTTTCTGTACTATGTACACCCTTACGGCTGATTTCCCTGACTATGCTATTTTTAAAACTTTAGTCCCACTTTAGGGTGTGTTTTTAACTTTATTCCCATAGTAGGGTAAAACGGCTTTAGTAATGCCGTTTTCTAGAAAACGACTTTTCAAAAACCGTGTTTTGCGATTAAAATAATAATAAACTTTGAACACAGAAAACGGCTTTAGAAAAGCAGTTTTAATTAATTTTTAATTAATTCTGAATTAATTAAAAATGGTTTTGGTAAAAACGTTTTTACATTAATTTTTTTTAATTTATATTTTCAACATAAATATTTTTGACCAAAAATATTTTTAATAAAAAACGGTGTTTGAAAAGTCCTTTTAGAAAACGTATTTACAAAAGCCGTTTTTACATTAATTTTTTTTAATTTATATTTTCAACATAAATATTTTTTGACCAAAAATATTTTTAATAAAAAACGGTTTTAGAAAAGTCGTTTTAGAAAACGTATTCACAATTTTTTTTTTTTAATTATTTTTTCTCATGTGGGAAGGTTGGACTTGGGAATCAAAAGATGAGTAAGAGAGCAGCAATTCCAATGCATTCAAAGATGAGTTTGTTTAGAAAATTACAGCACAAATAAAAGGGGCTTTTTCCATATTAAGCCAATTTATCATCTTAATTCCCAAACTAGGCCTAGTTTGGACGGAATTCCCAAACTAGGCTAAAGCACTATTACAAATCACGCTTTCATTGTTTGGGGCCGAAAATTTGATGAACATTGAAAGCGCTATTAGAAGCCACGCTTTTAATTAAGAAAGCGTGGTTGCAAACCACACTTTTAACATAATTTTTTTTTTGTGAAGAAAACGTGGTTCCAAACCATACTTTCACTGTGCATGTAGTTTAATTTGTTTTCTGAAGAAAGCGCGGTTCTAAATCACGTTTTCACTGTGCATATTGTTTAAGTTTGTTTTCTGAAGAAAACGTGATTGTGAATCACGCTTTCAATGTTCACTAAAAGAAGCGTGGATTGAAACCACGCTTGCACTGTTCACTACAACAAGCGTGGATTGAAACTACGCTTTCACTGTTCATTTAAATTTTTTTTATTAATTTTTTTTTTCTTCTGTTATCATTGTTTTGGTGATAATGTAATTCATTAATTTTTTTTTTCTTTTGTCTTTGTTTTGGGTTAGAAGGTGTAGTTCAGAAATTTTTTTTGTCTTTACTAAAGCCATTGGAGTTGATGTTATTGTGATTCAATTGGTTTTGCTTATTTCATAAGACTGATGTTGTGCAATGAATGAATGAATGAATGTAAAGGTTATTTGTTTTATTCAATTGGTAGTGTAGTTTTTTGTAAGAATGAGAACGTTATTTGTTATATTCAATGAATAATGGTTACATTATTGGGTTCTCACGATTGAGAAGATGAACAAGTTAAGAGAATGTGTATTTCTCCTGAAATAAATTTTGTCAACATTTTTGTAATAAAACTTAATACATAATATATGACGTCACTAATTTACTAAATACTCATACAGGCATGAAAACAACATAACTGAAGTTGCAAATGTAACAGTTTTCAGTTACATAGGTAGTACAGACATAAGTCTCCCCAAAAATACATTCTGGACACCATGAACTGAACACACAATGCATACATCCTAGACACCCCGAACTGAACACACCATACATAAACATAACAGTTAGACAGACAAATATTGGGCAGACAATCTGACAAACTCATTACGAAAACACTTAGTCTAACACAGACATTACATATTAATGCATGACCTAATATTGCCGTAGTGTAGACATTAACACCTAATTCGCGTTTAAATCGGCAGGTGGCTCAGAGTCTGAATAATCCGAAAGCTCAGCGTCAGAGACAAGTTCAGGATCCTCCATGATACCCTTGATAACCGCAACATTTGGTTCTGTTCTGTTCTTCTGGGCATCTTTCTTAACTATGCATAGCTGCATATCGCGGGTTAACCTACGGCGCATTTGAGAAATCTCACGTTGTAGTCTTTCACATAGTCGATCAACATTATCAGGATCTTCCTTTTGGATCTCAACAGAACGTGCTTTTGGCACCTTCAGTCGATTTTCCCGACATAATCTTTCCATTTGCACTCGCTCTATAAATAGTGCGGGCCACTTCAGAAGTCTAGCGTCTGCTAAACCATATCCTGTTTGATTATCTGATGGATCTATACATGAACCTCCTTGAACTGGATAATACTTGGGCATCAAAAAATGTCGCTTTCCAAACCTATCACGATAACCACAAGCATAATCTAAAACAGGTATTCCCACTCCCTCCCATGAATCGTCTTCAGCATCGCCACGTCCCCTTCCCCCTCCTCGTCGTGAACTATCACCCCTTTGCAAGTTCCTACCACCTCTGCGATTCCCACTCCCTCCCATGAATCGTGTAGCCATGCTAATTTTTTAAAACAAATGAATGATAATTTCGTAGGGCGAAATGAGTTGTAAGGTTGTGTCTTCACCTTTAGTCGTTTATATAGTTGGTTGTGAACAGCTTTAGAAAGATGCCTCTGCATGACAATCCCACATATACGAACAAGGTATGAGTTGTCACTAGAATGAAAAAACAGAAAAAAGCAAATACTGTGTACCAAGTCACGTGACTTGACAATCCATTTGCATATACCGACAAAATAAGGGCATGCTCACTGTAAGGTAAATCAGTGAATTCACTGTTGCCATGTGACTTTCTGAATTGAGAATCCCACATATATCAATAAGAGATGAGTTGTCACTGTAATAAAAAAATCGAGCAAAAAATCGAGAAAACCAAAGGCTGTGCACCAAGTCACATGACTTGACAATCCATTTGCATATACGGACAAAATAAGGGCATGCTCATTGTAAGGTAAATCAGTGAATTCACTGTTGCCGTGTGACTTTCTGAATTGAAAATCCCACATATATCAATAAGAGATGAGTTGTCAATGTAATAAAAAAATCGAGCAAAAAATCGAAAAAATCAAAGCCTGTGCACCAAGTCACGTACTTGACAATCCATCTGCATATACGGACAAAATAAGGGCATGCTCATTGTAAGGTAAATCAGTGAATTCATTGTTGCCATGTAACTTTCTGAATTGAGAATCTCACATATATCAATAAGAGATAGTTGTCACTGTAATCAAAAAATCGAGCAAAAAATCGAAAAAACCAAAGCCTGTGCACCAAGTCACATGACTTGACAATCCATCTGCATATACGGACAAAATAAGGGCATGCTCACTGTAAGGTAAATCAGTGAATTCACTGTTGCCATGTGACTTTCTGAATTGTCACTGTAATAAAAAAGGAAGCTTATGTAGGCAATGTTGTGTTTCACTTAGCTATGCATCATTTGTTGTTACGACCAACTATTTGTATTTTATTGAAAAGTATGACTATTTGAATTTTTGTTGCCATTTGGAATTATTTTAAAATCAATTTTTGAATATTCAATTTGTAATATTTTGGGAAACATTTACAACATCAACTGAACATTGGTCGTAACGTACCCATCCGCAGATCAATCGTAACAAATTTGTAAATCTCACGCACGTCCACTTAAACCCATATAAAAAAGGAAGATTAATTGTTATTTTGATTTTTTCTGGAAATCACTCGTAATAAATTTGCAAATCTCACGCACAACCACTTAACCCAATAGTATTGGAAGACTAGTGTATGAAAATATTGTTGAAATGAAAATGTAATTGAATATAAAAGTATTGTGTTAAAATGGAATTTATGCAAATAGATGATCCGTATGGTTTTGTATTTTGAAATGAATATTATAATTACATTTTTTAAAAGAGTTGTCAAACTTAAAATGTTGTTTGCTTGTATATATTAAAAATAATTTTTATAAATTTTAAATCCAAAACTTACTTGGTTTTTGAATTTCCAAAAACAGTTTTTTGGAAATTTATTAATCCCCCAACTGGACCAACCACTTGGCTTTGAGCTTGTTTGTCCTGCCCCCAAGTTTAGTTTTCTGTCAACCCCCCATTCTTTACCAGAGTCATTATTTTGACTGGACTACCAAGAATTGAAAGGAGACTCTTGCTTTTTTCCTGATGGAGATTGAAATTCTTTAAGAAGAGGATCACTATTTGAGGAGCCCCAGTTAAGGGAAGCTTTTGACTGAGCTACCTGTTCTGTTTTAAGTGTTGTTAAAGGCGGTAGTTCGTTTGTCTGAACTTTATTAGTCCCCCAACTAGACCAACCACTTGGCTTTGAGCTTCTTTGTCCAGCCCCCAAGTTTAGTTTTTTTTCAACCCCCCATTCCTTACCAGAGTCATCATTTTGACTGGACTTCCAGAAATTGAAAGGCGACTCTTTCGTCTTTCCTGATGGAGATTGAAATTCTTTAAGAAGAGGATCACTATTTGAGGAGCCCTAGTTAAGGGAAGCTTTTGACTGAGCTACCTGTTCTGTTTTTACGTGTTGTTGAAGGCGGTAGTTCGTTTGTCTGGACTTTATTAGTCCCCCAACTAGACCAACCACTTGGCTTTGAGCTTCTTTGTCCAGCCCCCAAGTTTAGTTTTTTGTCAACCCCCCATCCCATGCGGGAGTCATCATTTTGACTGGACTTCCAGAAATTGAAAGGCGACTCTTTCGTCTTTCCTGATGGAGATGGAGATTGAAATTCTTTAAGAAGAGGATCACTATTTGAGGAGCCCCAGTTAAGGAAAGCTTTTGACTGAGCTACCTGTTCTGTTTTACGTGTTGTTGAAGGTGGTAGTTCGTTTGTCTGGACTTTATTAGTCCCCCAACTAGACCAACCACTTGGCTTTGAGCTTCTTTGTTCAGCCCCCAAGTTTAGTTTTTTGTCAACTCCCCATCCCATGCGGGAGTCATCATTTTGACTGGACTTCCAGAAATTGAAAGGCGACTCTTTCGTCTTTCCTGATGGAGATGGAGATTGAAATTCTTTAAGAAGAGGATCACTATTTGAGGAGTCCCAGTTAAGGGAAGCTTTTGACTGAACTACCTGTTCTGTTTTACGTGTTGTTGAAGGCGGTAGTTCGTTTGTCTGGACTTTATTAATCCCCCAACTAGACCAACCACTTGGTTTTGAGCTTCTTTGTCCAGCTCCCAAGTTTAGTTTTTTGTCAACCCCCAATCCCATGCGGGAGTCATCATTTTGACTGGACTTCCAGAAATTGAAAGGCGACTCTTTCGTCTTTCCTGATGGAGATGGAGATTGAAATTCTTTAAGAAGAGGATCACTATTTGAGGAGCCCCAGTTAAGGAAAGCTTTTGACTGAGGTACCTGTTCTGTTTTACGTGTTGTTGAAGGCGGTAGTTCGTTTGTCTGGACTTTATTAATCCCCCAACTAGACCAACCACTTGGTTTTGAGCTTCTTTGTCCAGCCCCCAAGTTTAGTTTTTTGTCAATCCCCAATCCCATGCGGGAGTCATCATTTTGACTGGACTTCCAGAAATTGAAAGGCGACTCTTTCGTCTTTCCTGATGGATATTGAAATTCTTTAAGAAGATGATCACTATTTGTGGAGCCCCAGTTAAGGGAAGCTTTTGACTGAGCTACCTGTTCTGTTTTACGTGTTGTTGAAGGCGGTAGTTCGTTTGTCTGGACTTTATTAGTCCCCCAACTAGACCAACCACTTGGCTTTGAGCTTTTTTGTCCAGCCCCCAAGTTTAGTTTTTTGTTAACCCCCCATCCCATGCGGGAGTCATCATTTTGACTGGACTTCCAGAAATTGAAAGGCGACTCTTTTGTCTTTCCTGATGGAGATTGAAATTCTTTAAGAAGATGATCACTATTTGAGGAGCCCTAGTTAAGGGAAGTTTTTGACTGAGCTACCTGTTCTGTTTTCTGTGCTGTTGAAGGCGGCAGTTCGTCTGTCTTAACTTTATTAGTCCCCTAACTGGACCAACCACTTGGCTTTGAGATTGTTTCTCCAGCTAACAAATTTTGTTTTATCTGTCAAAATGCATTTGTTTTCCTCACCCTAACATTTTCCATGTTCTATTGGAATAGATGGTGCATTAAGTTTTGTATCTTTCTAATGTGAACTTGTACAATATATTGTTGTTATGCAATGCAGCATTGTTGTGATTTTGTGTTTACTTGGATTCATTATATTATATTTCTATTTTAATTTCATTTTGTGGGATAATTGGTGGGGGTAAATTTTCATGACACTCCTACTGTCTACAAATTTGAAAGCACAAACCTTAATTTTGTTTTCACACTCTGTCTCTCTCTGTTTGATATTAAATTTTCATGACATGTAACACAAATTATTAACACAAATTTTTAACACAAACCTATTAATACTCTTATAAAAATCATAAAAAAAATTATTAAGACAAATTTTTAAAATAAGTTTAAGTTTTTTCAAAAGTCTTCGTAATCATCTAACAAGTAAATTTGTTTTTTTATAAAAAAAAAAAAAAATTCATAAACAAAATTAAAAAAACTAAATAAAGTGGGTATAAAAAATTTCTTTACACATCACTGAGTCTATAAAGTGGGTACAAAAAATGGAGTTGTATATTAACACAAATTTTTAACACAGACCTTAAGTATTTTTTTAATTCAACATACATTCCTATTATTCATAACAAACATGCCACATAATCTCTAGAAATTTAACAGTTATCTATCAAGATACATAACTATACACACTATATTACACTTATTTCTAAACCAAACATTAAAAGCTTAATGTTTAATCTAATGATTGAAAATTCAAAGACCAAACATGAAAATTCCAAAGCATTAAAGAAATCTGAGTGAGTCCAGTCATTAATCCAGAACATTCATTAACTCATTGCAATTCAATAAAGAAAGTGATGAACTAATAAAGAATTGCAAGGGAAAGAGCACTCCTCAACAAAAAAAAAATGTATACAAATCTATTTGTATGTTTGGTGAGTAAAAATATTATATTCACCTGTAACCTGTGCATATAACAACAACCCAATACAAGTCAACATTAACACGGAGTTTTTTTTGGAAGCTCAACCCATTAAGAAAAAACAACACACCTATTCTAACACCAAATAACACTACAAGAAATAATACTTTTTGTGTCACCTGTAATCTGTGCATATACAAAATTATTCATCCATCCATTCATTCATTCAATTCTCAACCATTCAATAAAAATATTTTTCCACAACCTGTAGCATTCAATTTTTAACCATATACACAACTTAACTATTAACCGTACATATCAAAGAAAATAAAAATCCATAAACATAGTATAATCTAACAAATACATATACTATCCGAACCAACAATTACAATTCAAACTAAAAAAAAAAAAAAAAACTTAATAACAAAACATATCAGCTGTACATGTTTTCCATAAACAAAAAATATAATGTAAATTGCGCCCATGCAAACATCATCAATGTGGCCCAAAAACATCACTGTATCCATGCCAACATTATCAATCTGCAACAAAAACCAGTGAGGTAAGTAATAAAAAATGCAGAGCTTGATTTTTGTTTAAACAGAATATGGTTCAATTTATTTAACAAGTAATTTAGCTTATGGAGAAGGAAAAAATTAGATAACTAACTCAGTTGAATTTAGATGAATAACACAACGAATATACTAATTGATATAGCAATACTATATAAATAAAAATCAGTCAATCATTCCTTTTAGCTTAACATATTGTTATTTCAACTAAAATAGGCAAATAACGATTTATGAGGATATGACACACAATATCAATTATACAGCAACAAAGTGAGTTTATCAATTAGCTTTTTCGCACCCTTAACGCCCTTTTTGCTTTTTCGCACCCTTAACGCCATTTCTCGATTAGGTTTAATGCATTTTCAGCTCTAACTCCCAATCTACTCGTGCTAATTACATTTCGTCTATTGTCACAGGTCCTATTTGTCACAGGCAATGTAGCCGTGACATCCGTAACGTGGTTCGGGGGCTGTTTCGCAGTTTCGCCCCCTTAACACCATTTTTCGGTTAAGTTTAAGGCGTTTTTGGCTCTAACTCCCAATCTACACGTGCTAATTAAATTCCGTCTATTATCATGGCTCCTATTTATGATGGGGAAGTTGGCTGTGACATCCATACGGTAGTTCGGGGGCTATTTCGTATTTTCGCTTTCTTGACGCCGTTTTTTCGGTTAAGTTTAAGGCGTTTTCGGCTCTAACTTCCAACATACACGTGCTAATTATATTCCGTCTATTGTCACAGGTCCTATTTGTCACGGGAAAGCTGGCCGTGACATTTGAACAGTGGTTCAGAGGCTGTTTCGCAGTTTTGCCCCCTTAACGCCCTTTTTCGGTTAAGTTTAAGGCGTTTTCGGCTCTAACTCCCAACCTACACGTGCTAATTACAATCCGTCTGTTGTCACAGGTCCTATTTATGATGGGGAAGGTGGCTGTGACATCCGAACGGTGGTTCGGGGGCTGTTTTGCAGTTTCGCGCTCTTAGCGCTCTTTTTCGGTTAAGTTTAAGGCGTTTTCGGCTCTAACTCCCAACCTACACGTGCTAATTAAATTCCGTCTGTTGTTGCAGCTCCTATTTATGATGGGGAAGGTGACCGTGACATCCATACGGTAGTTCGGGGGCTGTTTCATGTTTTCGCCCCCTAAAGGCCCTTTTTCGGTTAAGTTTCAGGCGTTTTCGGCTCTAACTCCCAACCTACACGGGCTAATTAAATTCCGTCTGTTGTCACAGCTCCTATTTATGATGGGGAAGGTGACCGTGACATCTATACGGTAGTTCGGGGGTTGTTTCGTATTTTCGTCCCCTTAACGCCCTTTTTTGGTTAAGTTGAAGGCGTTTTCGGCAAAGTTAATGCATATGAATAGAATCAGAGCAGATGGGGGCTAAAATCATACCAAGTGTTAAGCTCTATTCCTATTCAATCATCTGTGACCCGAAATAACTAAGCAAGCATGTTGAATGTAACAATTCCTACACCTACTCCACCTACCCCATATAGTTAGTGATTTAGTTTAGTGCTCCATTTAGTTTAGTGAGTGCTCCATTTAGTTTAGTGCTCCATTTTAGTTCTTATTGCTCAATTAATTATGGCTCCATTGTATCCCATTTCTCTCTATAAAAGAGAGCTCTTGTAAACACATTGAAAATCAATCAATCAATCAATAATATCAATACATTAATTTCCTACATGGTATCAAAGCTATAGGTTAAGCTCTTGGTGTTCTTCGCCTTACCGGCGGGCGGCAACCTTGCCTTGGCCGTCCGCTGGACCTCAACCTATTCCGCTGTAATCTCTATCAATACACATCAAGTTCACCTATATTTGGATCATCCCCTTCTGTGTTTAGTTCTAGTTTTTTCATTCGCTACAAACCCATCTGGGACAACATCTTCCCAACCTATTTTTGGAACAACCTCAGTCCCTCTATTTGGAGCTAGTATCTCTCCATCGCTTTTTGGTGTTCCCAGCTCATCTATCTCATGGCTGAGTCTTTACTTTATGCTGTTGGGTTGGGAAAAGGGGCCATTCCAACTGCAGCGGCTGTGAATTGGGTACTCAAGGATGGAATTGGTTATCTCAGCAAAATTCTGTTGTCAAAGTATGGTCGGCATTTTGATGTCAATCCGAAGGGATGGAGATTATTTGCTGACTTGTTGGAAAATGCTGCTTATGGAATGGAGATTTTAACTCCTGCATTTCCTCATCTATTTGTTCCAATCGGTGCTGCTGCTGGAACTGGACGATCAGCCGCTGCACTGATCCAGGCCGATACCAGGAGCTGTTTCTATGCTGGCTTTGCGGCTCAGAGGAATTTTGCTGAGGTAATTGCAAAGGGTGAAGCTCAGGGAATGGTGAGCAAATCTATTGGTATCATGCTTGGCATAGCATTAGCTAATTGCATACAGTCCTCTACACCTCTTGCTCTTGCTTCTTTTGGTGTGGTAACTTGGATACACATGTACTGCAATCTGAAGTCATATCAATCCATTCAACTAAGGACTCTGAATCCATATCGTGCAAGTTTGGTCTTCAGTGAATATTTGCTTAGTGGTCTAGTTCCTTCAATTAAAGAGGTTAATGATGAGGAACCACTTTTTCCAGCTGTTCCAATTCTTAACCTGAATCCTGCACACAAAGCACAATTAGAAGTACTGTCTGCAGAAGCCATGGATGCAGCTGCTAATATCGAGGGTCGGCTGCAGCTGGGGTCCAAACTCTCTGATGTTGTTAAAAGTGAGGATGATGCACTTGCATTGTTTGACCTCTTTAGAGATGAAGGCTATTTTTTGACCGAACATGAGCAAAGATTTTGTGTAATACTCAAAGAAAGTTCCTTGCCACAAGACATGCTCAAGTCATTGTTCCATGTCAGTTATCTGTATTGGTTAGAGAAAAACGCAGGAATCAAAACAAGGAGCATGGTTGATGACTGCAGACCAGGGGGGAAGCTGCAAATATCTCTGGAGTACATTCAAAGGGAATTCAACCATGTCAAAAATGATGGGCAACTAGCAGGTTGGGCGACTGATGGTCTCATCGCAAGGCCTTTGCCTAACAGAATCCGTCTTGGTTGTGCTTCCTCTGATGTGGAATGCTAACATTATACACAGAAGGTGGCCATTCCCGAGCAACAAATGAGGGAAGAAAATGCTCATCCGTCCAATTTCTTTCTTTATTTTTTCTTTCACATTATTTTTAATCTTTTTCAAATCAAATTCATACCATTCAGATTTGCACACCAACCTTATTTTATTCATACCGGGGATCAAACCCGATCACCACTTTACACACAAAAAAAAAAAAAAAAAAAAAAAAAAAAAAAAAAATCTCCAACCACAACCTACTACCACCACAACAAAAACCGGCCTTATTTCTTCGCCTCTTCAGTTGTTCTCTTCTTCTTGCCTTTGTCTTGGGCGGCCCTTGCCAGTTCTGCCTCCGTGTTTCCCACGCCGCCGAGCACGTTCACTTCCCGTTGCTC
>CM069906.1:64907141-65009230 GCA_036172215.1 Camellia granthamiana
AAAATATGAAATGATTATGGGTTTGATGTGACATTTTGTCTTATTAATTATTTTGTCTTTTTATGGATTTTAGCCAAAAAAAAACTAAAACCAACTTGCCAAACAGGGCTGCGTAACACTCAAAAAAAAATTTCTTAGTATATTTTTTTTAAACGTAACACTCTAATGTAATACACAAAAATATTCTTAGTGTATTTTTTTTTCCAAATGTACCATTTCAATCAATATAATCCCAAACATAACATTCCAATGTAACACACTTCAATGTAACACACAAAAACACTAAAAAACTATTTAGTTTACTTTTTTCAAATGTAACACTTATAGTTTGAAATTATACATTAGTAAAAAATTTACAAAGAAATTTTTTTACTCTTTTTGGAATGGTTTGAAAAATTCTACATCATTTTTTTTTAGAGTGTTGGAGTGTTACGTTTGAGAAAAGTACACTAAGGAGTTTTTTTGTGTGTTACGTAGGAGTGTTACACTAAGGAGTTTTTTTAGAGTGTTATTTATATTGCAGTGTTACGTTTGGGAAAAGTATACTAAGGAATTTTTTTTAGAATATTATTGTAAGAACTTGAATTTTTAGACAACTAATTAGTTGATTAATAATAATATTAAGTCAATTAATAGTGATTATTAAATTATTGAATTATAATGTTAATAACATCATGGTTAATACCAATATTAGATTCCTTTAAATAAAATTATTTATCTTCATGTGAAAAAATAAATAAATAAAATTCTGTAGCTAATGCAATTGTGAAAACTAAATACGGCCTTGTTTGGGAAGACTAAATAAGTGCACTTTTTGTCTTTTTGGACAAAAAAATTGAGGTTGAAAATATGGATATTTGGGTTAACTTTTTGACTTTTTATGGAAAAATGTGTAATAAAAAATTGTGAAAATTAGTTTTTAGAGGAAAATTTGAATTGGGAGTTGTGCAGCCGTAATTGTTGACTTTTGGTGAATAGTGTTAACTTTTTAACTTTTTTAGTAACTTTTTAGCTTTTTGGATTATTTCAAAGTACCCAAACTTAGTTAGAGTTGAGTAGGAAGAAAACCATCTAGTTAAAAAATAATAATAATAATAAATAAATAAATAAAAAGGGTTATATATATACTAATATTATATTGGCATCAATTTCAATTCAGTTCAATTCAAAAAAAAAAAGAAAAGAAAGAGAAATTAAAATTTATTTCGGGCAAAGGAATTTGGCCCAAGCATGCCAATGCATGCCTTTGCTTCCTGCCACACTCCTAAGGCCTTTCCTTAGGCTTGTAGTATATGTCATGTACAATATGAGCATGCTCCCCTCCAACAACACGCAACCTCATTAGGGAAAGCAAGCATGCCTTAGGATAGAAATCAAAGCCAATAGAAAATTCTGGTGAAGATAAAAATAAAGTAAAGTAATAGAATAAACAAATATAATTTAAACACCAATTTCCCTTTTACAAAGCCTACATAAGAACTCCATTTCAGCCACTTTTATGAGGTACACGGCTGAGTAAGGGAAGAAGGGAAAGAGTAGAAAAGAAAAGAAAGAAAGAAGAGGAGAGGGTGCTTGGTGGTCACCAATTCAAAACAAATTTTTTAGAATAGTTTGTAAGGAGCTCTTGAGGTAAGAATACTCAACCTCTATCATTTCTTACATATTTTTTTCACTAAATCTATACATAAAAAAAGAAGAAGATATATGCAAGAGTATGCATGGTTAATATACAATAACTCAATGCATGTTGATAGATTGATGATCTTATGATTATATGATTTCTGTCATTCTTGCAAGTGTGGATTAGATGGTTTAGCTACTGATTTTTTTTTTTATGTGTTCAAATATTTTCCATTGTTTGAATTAGTCTTGCATGCTTATGAATTTGTGTTCATTCTTCATAAATATTATTTTTATCTAATCCCTATCACCACTAATGAAAGTAAATATGAAGGATTAGAGTTTCACATGGGAATAATAGTAATAAACAACTTTTTTTAGTCTTGTATGTGATTCATGGCGAATACAAAGTGTGATTTTCACAAAATACTGAACTTCCAGCAAAATAGTCTGTTTTGAATAAACTCAAACAAACTCATGAGAATACTTTCAAAAATTCTGAAATTACTGAAGTTCGTTTACCATGTTCTCATGGTGCTAGAATATCGAAAGAAAAATTATTTGACAACGTTTCGTGATCAAAACATGTTTTTAACTTCATTGCTGTCTGGAGGCAGCAGCAATGCTGACTTTACCAGGTCACCGTTTATTTTACAGAATGAGTTTTCAAGTGATTCAAATTGGAAAAGTTATATTTTTAAGTTACCTTTCAAATGCCGCTGATTTCGTAATTTTTTTTGAAGTATCGAGAGAGAAACGTCAATTTTTCCAAAATGTGACAGAATCTGTCCAGTTTTTTTATAAAAATTATTTGACCATCTTACACTGGTTTTCAGTCTTCAAATCCTTCTGGAAATATGTTCTAAACTCAAATATTTAGAAACCATTCCAACCATGCCTCTTTTTGACACCGTTTGAGGCCCCTTTTTATTTTTTGAACATAGAACACCTGTGCTGGAGGTTAAAGTAACTCACTGTCCAGAAAACCAGTTTTCTTCCAAAAATTATTTCTCTATTTTAAAATCGTCTTTAGCCCTGGTATTCTTCTCGAAATATTTTCCTAACTCGATGAACTAGCACCAGTTAAAATATTATAATGGTTGAACTTCATTTGGCATGGGTTTCATATTTTTTTTTTGTCTGATCATACAGTACTGAAAGAAGAAGTGTGTGAATTCTTAAGAAATCTTGTGATGATTCCTAAGACATTCTATCACATTTATTTTGGTTGCCATATATGATTGTGTTGTATTATATAAACCTTATGTTACTGTGGTTCTCAAACTAAAGCTTACACATGCATAAAAATGTGAATTCAATGAAGTAAAGAAACATGAAATCGAACCGATGATACATATAAAATTTAAAAGTGATGGGGCGAGCCCGGTCTAGAATCTTGCGCAAGTGAGTTGCGAACCCTAACATGGCACGGGAAGGTATTTCGGCTCTTATCGGTGTAGGTGATATAAGGTTGGTGGTGCGGGTGTCACAACATAGACCGTTCCCTTGAGGCAGACTGTGATGTCACAACTCGGGTACGTAACCATGGTGCGTGGGCATCATTAGTAGTTACAGCAAGTAACATTTAAATATTTGACCAAGGGGGAGTCAAAATTACCCGTGGCCATTGCTTAGCGGTTGAGTGGAAATAGTACTCTGCAGGGAGTTACTTAAATTTATCTGATAAACTAAATCTATGGGAATTCAAAAAGAAAAGTGTGCATTTTCCTTATGATGAATCACTATTTCCGTTTGCCATTTTATTTATTTATTTATTTATCTATTGTTATTATTTTAACTGTTAGCATTCCTGTTATGCTTATTAAATGCTACATGTTATTCTGTTACTACGCATTATTCATTAATTGTGAGTATTATTATCGCGGTGAGTATTTTCAAATTGTAGTATATTATTGAGCTCGTCGCTCATAGGCATTCTCGTTGCCCTGGCGTTTTATACCAAGTACCGAATAAAATAAAGAAAATACCGAGGCCTTGCAAGGCGACATTCAGCCTTGGTTAGCTTGAAGAGTCCCCAAGTTCCATGAACCATTTTATCAGTTTCCTAGTTTTTCTCTAGATTTCTTTAATATTTGTGTAATTTTTTTTTCACGTACCGAGACTAAGTTTTAAGTTTTATTAAGAATTGTAATTTGAAAATTTTAAATTTCTGGGTTGTTAATTAATGGATGTTAATGATGTTTGGTGGCAATATTGATTTTAAGTTCTAAATCTTATTATGATGTCCTTAAAATTTGGAGCGTCACAATTACATTAGAGTGTTACAGTTTGAAATTATACATTTGCTCAAAGTTTACTAAGAAGTTTTTGTACTCTTTTCGAAATGTTTGAATAATCTCATATTGCAAGTCATTTTTGTACTCCTTTTGAAATATTTTTCAAATAAAAAAGATTATCATTTAAAAATTTATCCCAAATTTGATTTCCATAAATTGTATATCTTACCTTTCTAGCACAAAAGAGAGAAGGAAAAAAGAAAAAGAAAAAGAAAAAGAATGAAACGTAATAGAAATAAGGGCATAATCGTAAATTCAATTTCAAAATAATATATTAAATCTACATTTTCAAAATTAATGGGACTAATTAGTCTATAGAAAATTTTTTTGGACTAAACGGATTATCATTCCTTAATATGGGATTTATACGTAAATTTTTCAAAAATGAAATTTGTAACTATTCTCCAATATGATAATAAAATTACCTAAATTACTAATTAAAATAAATTTCTGATATCATTCAAAACTGGTAATTAGCTTGATGATTTATGAATAAAATGAGCTATTTGTTATAAAATTGGAAACTTCAAGGGACATGATGTAATTTCCAAAACTACAGGAGACAAATCAGCTTATTTGGTTTAGATTTTCAGGATTCACTTTCCAGAAAGTTAATTTTTTTTATTGAATTTTTTTAATATTCTAACCATTTTTTTAAAATTTTTTAGAAACGTCTAATATAAATACGCTCAAAAAATATAATATTTGTAAAAAAAAATATTTAGCAAATTCATTAAATACCAAAAAAAAAGAAGAAGAAGAGAATTTAGCACATTTTTCGTATTTTTATATATTTATTGATTTTTAAAATATTTTTTTTACAAATATTTTATTTTTTAGATATATCTAAGTAAGGTAAATTTTAAAAAGTAAAAAAGTCGCTTAAAATTTTAAAAATATTCACTAAAAACAAAAAAAATCTCTAAAAACAAAAAACCTGAAAAAAAATCAATTTCTAAAAAATTAAATCCAAAAAATTGAAATCAAATACCCCAAATCGTATTTTAAACAAACCTTAAAAAGTATATTTGTAATTTATCCTAAATCATTTGCACCACCTCCATTATTTTGAGTTATTTTTCTACTTTCAATTCTCGTGTTTGGGATATGGCTTTTTTATTATTAAAATAGTTAATAGAAACAAAATAGGTTAAAATAGTTAATGAAACAAAATATCATATTCAAATTATAATTATTTCATTTTTCTCTCTCACAATTATCTAATTAACTACAAAAAAATAAAAAATAAATAAAAAAATCCAACTTTCATCTCAAATATAACTTTTTTAATCAGACTAAAATAATTAATGGCGAATTACAACAACAGTCTTTGTAGTTTGAAATTTATGTTACTTTGGTCTCCAACTTTTTAATTGTGATACATTTGATCATAAATTTTGAATCTTATTTCAAATGAAAACAATCAAAGATGTTTCTTTTATAAGAGGTCAATTTTAAGGGTAAAGTCGTTATACAACTTGTTTTGTGTTGGTTAATTTGTATGTTGTTTGAAATGTAATAACTTTTTTTTAATGAATAATGTTGGCACTTTCTTGGTTATAAGCTTCTGTTTTGTTTACTTTTCAAAATCTATTTTCAATGTTTTTTTTCTAAAAAACTAAATTTTTTTGGTTAAAAAAATTAAAAACATGTCATTTTTATATAATTTTATCTTTTGAGGGGTAGAAATAATTTTTTGAAATTAATTTTTTTGATATTTTTTTTTATTAAATTAGTTTTTATTTTTTTAAAAGTTGAACATAGTAACAATTTTGATATCATTATTAAATCAATCTATTAAATCAAAAAATTCAAAACTAATAACATTTCATATATTAAACATATCAATTACATATTAAAAACCTAATAATCATACATGATAACCATCCAAGAATTAACAACAAAAACAACTATGTATTACATGATAACCATCCAAAAAATCAACAAAAATAACTACTTATTACATGATTATCATCAAACATATACTAAAAATTAATTTGGTAAAAAAATAAAAAAATGTAAAAGATTTATCATTTTTATATAATTTTATCTATGTTAAGTAGAAATAAATTTAAAAATAACTTTTTGACATTTATTTTAGTCAAACTAGTTTCTATTTTATCAAATTAATGATTTTACCATTGAAATTGAGCATTTTTTGTTTACAAAAGAAACGGTGACTTTAATTGTCCTTATTTGAAATGAGATTCAAAATTCATAATCAAATATATTACAATTGAAAAGTTGGAAATTAAAATGACACAAGTCTTAAACTATATGAATCATTAATATAATTTGCCCAGTAATTAAATAGTCAAAAAAATAACTAAAATAATCAAATTTTCAAAGGGAATGATCTCATAATTCACTTTTTAAAAAATTATACTTTTTCGTTTTTCATTTTTTCTATTTTTTTGTTTTCACTAATTTTTTTAATGTTTTAAGTAATTTTTTTAATCTTTAGATACACTTAACATAAATACATTTAGAAAGTATAATATTTGTGAAATTTTTTTTAAAAAAATTTACTAAATACCAAAAATACAAAAGAAAAAAAAATTGAAAATTCAATACATTTTTTTGTATTTTTGTATATTTATTAATTTTTTAAAATATTTTTTTACAAATAATTTATTATTTAGATATATCTATGTAACGTACATTTAAAAAAGTAAAAAAATTACATAAAATTTTACAAATATTCATAAAAATAAAAAAAATATGAAAAATAAAATATTCTATTTTCGAAAAAATGAATGGAGAAAACTCAAACCAAACACACTTATTTGGATTATACACTGTTCCCTCGACAAATCGACTCAACCATAACACCGCGAAACACCATATCAGTCTTCATCTCTCTGAAAAATTAATAATTTTTTTTTATAAAAAAAATCGTCATTAATCTTACTCTTTTAATCTCTCTCTCTCTCAGTCTCTCTCTCTTTCTCGATTGTCTGTCTGTGCATGTGTTTGTAATCTTCAATCGGTCCATGGCGAAAGCCCGGGCTACGAGACGAATCCTTGACTCATACTCCGTCAAAGGCATCAGCAAAACCATCAAAGGTAAGCTTCTCTTTCTCTCCTCTCTCTCTGTTCCCTCTCACACTTTCCCGGAAAATCTCATTTTCCCGGACAATTCTCTCTGACTTCACCCGCCGCCCTCGCTAGCTGGCGATTGCGTTTTGATGAGACCTTCCGACTCATCGAAGCTTTCGTACGTGGCGAGAGTTGAGCAGATCGAGTCCGACAGCAGAGGCGGCAACGTTAGGGTTCAGGTGCGGTGGTACTACCGGCCGGAGGAGTCGATCGGCGGTCGCCGCCAGTTTCACGGCTCCAAGGAGTTGTTCCTCTCCGATCACTACGATGTGCAGAGCGCTGATACGATTGAAGGAAAGTGTACGGTTCACACATTCAAGAGCTATACGAAGCTTGATGCTGTTGGCAACGACGATTTCTTCTGTCGTTTCGAGTACAATTCGTCCACCGGGGCATTCAATCCTGATAGAGTGGCCGTGTATGTGATGTTGATTCATTTAATTTCGAATAATTTGATCAATTTGCAGTTTAATTTGATGTTTTGATTGTGTCGTGAATGTGAAATGATATTCAGAGTTCTTGTTTTTTGGTTAATTGAATTTTAATTGATAAGATTTGGAGAGTTTAGGGGCAAGATTAGGTTATTGATATATCACCTCTGAATTCAAATTGAAAGTTAATTTGTGAATTTGACTGACTGTTTAGGGACAAATTTAGGTTATTGATATATCAACTCTGAATTCAAATTGAAAGTCAATGAGTGAATTTGACTGACTGCCAGTACAGGATTAGGGTTTCCTTGTTTCACATCTTGAAACTGGTATATTAGTTTATTTTCTCTATTTATAGTTCTCAATATGTGAATTTGGTGCAATTAAATTTCAAAGTGCATATTCTACACTGCTGATACTTAGCTGCCGTGAGATGATTAATTAGAACATCTCCAATCCTTCACCTTTTAAAAAATCATCTCCAATCCTTTCATCAAATGTTCAGCAAATCAAGGGAGGCATTTTTTACCATCAAATTGAGAATTCATCAAATTTGAATTTGATGAAAATTTAAAAGATGAAGCAGTGGAGATGATTTTTGTTTTTTCATCATCAAATTTGATGAAAGGGGAAACTTGGGATAAGAGATGAATTTTTAGAAAGATTTTGATGAAAATTTGATGAAATGATTGGAGTAGTTCATATCAATTTAGGGTTTAATTGAAATTAGATTTGATAGCAAAACTTGGTGAAGGGTTGAAGATGGTCTTAGGTGGCCTTTGTAAGTAGATATTAGTTACATACTGAATTTGGTGTCTTGTCTTGAGTATGCATATAAACTGCTTTTGAATTGCTTTTTTTGAATTTATTAATTTCTTTGAATATGTGTCAATAATCTGGTTTGTCTTATTATTGTAGGTATTGTAAGTGTGAGATGCCTTACAACCCCGACGATCTAATGGTCCAGTGTGAAGGCTGCACTGATTGGTAAGTTGGTTGCTTTCTGATTTATTATTTCAGTAAGTTGGTTTCAATGTTCTGCGTCATTGCATTAAACTTGTCCTTTTATTGTCAGTTTGTCATTATTATATTTCAGCAATTGGATATGTGTGAGTTATTGCCATTGGTAACAAAATTACACATCCATTGTTTGGGATTTTATGTGGTTAGGTTTACACACCAGAACTGTTGATAAAAGTGCAGGAGGTGGTTACTGGATCACAATTTACTTAGAAAAAAGTTTACTGATGTGGGGCTCTCCCTAAATGAGAAAGGATATATAACTTCATCTAATAGTTTACAAAATTCTCTTTATAGAACTCTCTCATCATAAGTTTTCCCATTATCAACTTTTTCTGTCCCTACTTGCTCTCTCTGTGTTATTTTCTTAGTTTGGTTTTATAGTTGTAAGATCAGATGAAATTTCCAATAATTGCAACCTTAGTTAGCAGTGAACTGCCAAAGCTGTGATTTAACTTAAAATATACCAGTAGAGAAGGTATTGGATCTAGGGTTCAATTCTTACTATTTAGTAGTTACTACTCATAAAAGAAAAGAAGGCTGAAAATTAAGCAGATGGGATGTTTTTATTATTGTGTTTATGCTAAACCTATAAGATGCATGCTTAAGGTAGGGTTCAACAACGTTTGTGATCTTGATATTGTATCCAAACTTGCATGCTTAGAAAACATACAAAGAATCTAAGTGCAAGACCTATTTAGTTTTGTGTAAAAACCTGCCTCCCTGCATTTATTATTTGTAGTCAGCCAAATATTGGCTTGGACTGAATTGGATAATCCGAATTGTTGAAATTTATCCATGACGAACAAAGTAGAAGAATAGAAGGTTATTTTACCTTAATGGAATTAAATGGTCAAATCTTTTAAACAAGTTAAATATTTCCAGTCTTGATATCCTTTCAGTCCAGTCTTTTTTTGAATGGTAATTTTTGAATTAAGTCAATTTTGGCACACCACCCACTGATCAGCATTCAGGGGATTGAGATATATGGGTTAAGGGATAAACTGATTACCAGCTGACTCACCAGACCTACTTGGTTAGTGGTTTCACAACTGCTTCATACCAGCTAAATGTTTTTTTGAATTCTTGGTGTGGATTTGCACCTTATGATTGTTAAAACTAGCCTTAGTGACACCTTATTAAGTTGTAGTTTGTTATATATATATAAAGAAGAAGCTGCCCTAATAAACAAAATGAAACTGGAAGATAAAATTATCCTTTTGTTATACAGTTCTAATGGTGAGACCTTGTAAATGCATTCAATCTCAGTCAACTATTTAAAAAGTTATTCGTTCAAAAATAGGAAACATTTGAATTTAAGGGGAGAATTCATGCTAAAACAAGAACTGGTCCTAGTGCATATGTTGCTTCATAGTTAATTTCCATGTTCCTATGTATGTTTCGTGTACTTTATATGCCTCCCAACAGTTTTGGTTATTCATTCAAGAAATTAAAGGTTGTCGAGTAGAATGTTCCTTTTATTTAGGTGTGTCAATATTTGGGCTTTATAGATCCTCAGTTCACACTTTTGCGCTGGATGGTTCATGGATCAAGAAACTAGTTTACAAACACTGATGTTTTTAGTGGCAGTGTTTGCGTGCATCAAGGATAATAACAGACAATTGTTCCTTAATCATTTAAGGAGGCAGGTCTTCTACCGCAAGTAAATACACTTCCATCTTTTAACGTGAGTAGAATCTTCATATAAAACATTTTAATAGGCAGGCCATAACTATAAGCCATAAGATATGAGGTTGTTCCTGGTGAAAAAATGGAAATGGAAATGGAAAGTAAAACAAATATGATTTAAAATAAAACTTTGTGGCAGAATACTATTTGGTTCATATTTGAGTTGCAGTTGTGATTCGTGTGAATAAAATGTCAATATACATTTATATTTCAAAAACCCTCTAGGATGCACTTTATTTGCATCTCGGTTGACTTGAGCCTAGTTTTGGAGCTACCATTAGGGCATAACTGCCACGTGACATTTGTCCGTTGTTATATGGTTCCCATCAAATGTATCCAATTTGTGAGAATATGTTGTGAGCTATAGATTTTAAACCAGTGCAATCTTCGGCATATTGCTTTTACTTCAGGTTCCACCCAACTTGTATAGAAATGACCCCAGAGGAAGCCAAAAGACTTGATCACTTCTTCTGCCAAAATTGTTCTTCTGAAGATCAAAAGAAGTTGCAGAATTCTCATGCTACTTCCCGGCATTCAGATACCAAGGTATTTGCTCTCTTTTTCAATGTTCTTCTAGATCTTAGGGTTTTTTTATATTTATTTTATTTTTTTAAGAAGCTGACTTGCATTTCTTTTTATAAATCAAATGCTATGTCTAAATCTGCCCATTGAATAGAAAGGTCCACGCATGGCTGCCACAGTGGTGGTTTAAATATATAAAAGGCCTCTAATTTTGTCATGTGTCGTGATTCTTCTTAAAGATGGGTTTGATTTCATGGATGTTAAGGTAAAGTGAGCAATTTAATAGCTTCCTGTCAGGACACACCGGTCTTTAATAGGGGAGTTTCACTTTAAAAACTAGCTTGTGCCCTTATAGCGCATCTATATCATCACATCCAGCGTTGAGTACACGTCATTTCGCTTAATGTATGTGTCGGTAAAGTTTCCGTTAAGCTTAGATCGACATAGCCTTAACACAAATTTCACCAAACAACACAATGATCGTGCAATTGTGTTGTGGTTTTATGTCTTGAAGGGAATGGCAAGCAAAAATAAAATATGATAGAGTAAGAGAGAAGAAGATGATGAAGTAAAATGATTGAATAAATAATCAATTACAAGTAAAGTACATTAAAACTACTCCTATCTAAGTAGCTTTAGGGGGGTCCCACTTAGCTTCTTTTTGGGTTTTGGGGAATTCGCTATTTAAGGGGGTCCCACTTTTTTTGTTAGTTAGAGATTGGTTGCTAGTGTGTGATATGTAGGCTTTTGCTTGAAATTATCTTGTTAGGGTTTTGCTCTTTGTATTCTCATTGTCCTTTTGGAAGAGGATGTCTCATCCTCGCTTCCTTTTTTGATGTATCAATAAAGTTCTTTGTTGTTGATCCCAAAAAAAAAAAAACTACTCCTATCTAAGTAGATCTACTCCTAAGATAGAAAATAAATAGAAATCAAGTTATGTATTTGATTTGTTGGAGATCTTACAATAGAACTACTACTAACCACCACCCAAATAACTACTAATTTCCTAAATTCTCCATTGCATTCTTGGATTGCCACTTGTCTTCCATCCCTTCAATCTTCATAACTTCTCTTACAACTTCTCCTTACCTCCAAGGGATCAAGGGAGTGCTGTCATGCACTAATAATACCTATAATAATAAAAAACTAATAATAGATGTGGTTATATAATCTCTCATGGCTTAAATCGACAAGAAGTAATTTATGGTGCAAACAGTATGGCAATGCAAGAAAAAGAGAAATTTAAAAACAAATCCATTCATGAGAAGCTAGAGTTATAGAGGAAGTTATCTAAAATGGTTCAGGTGTAGAGATGATTATTGCCCTTTTAAATAAGAGTGGCTTGATTTAAGTGTTGTGTGTGTTATGGGGGCTGCCCAAACCCTCAATGAGGCCTTAGGAGAAATCTCGATGAGAGGCATTAGTTTACTAAATAATATTTTCCATTTTTTATAATTACAATTGTTTGATTGTAAAATGTATTGTTCTCTTCTATTCTTATAATTAAATTTGAGTTATTCACAGACTTTACTGTTAAGGCATTTTTGACAAGGAGAGGTTTTTTTTTTTTTTGGTAAATAAAAAAAATAGGGTCTTTGGTTAAGAAAATTTTGTTTTTTATTGGGCCTTTGAACTAAGAAGTGTTCTTTTTAAGCCTCTACTATCCAAAGTTTTAAAAGGCTTTACTAAGGGTTGTCTCGATGCTCGCTTTGAGGCAAGGTTAAGGCAAAACGTCTCAAGACTTTGATTTTTAAGCTTTACTGCCCAAAGGCTTGCACATACAGTCTGAGACATGCGCCTTAGGTGCATTGTGTACGCTTTTTACACATAAACATGCGAGGACTACGCATACGAAGAGTTTGTCTTAGGTTCTTGTTAAACTTAGTCTAGTAGATGATTTAAACATAAAAAGTAATTTTGATGTATTTATTTGTTGTTTTAAAATATTTAAATTATTTACTAAATATAAAATTTCAGAATTTGAAATGCTTATGCCTCAATGTCTTTAAGGCTTACGCCTCACATTAAGCATTCTCCTTTAAAAACTTTGCTACTGTCAAGGGCATTTGGACCAAGGAGATTTTTATGAGGCTTTACTATTGGGGACCTTTCAAGAAAGTGAGGCCTTAGGCGATGGCCTTGATGGCCTAATGGTTGGACTGGAAACAATAAAGGCAAAAGCTAATGTGTTGTCAGTAGAAATGATTCATGTAGTTGACCCTAAGTAGTTGGGACTTAAGGCTTTGATAATTTTGTTTGTCTTATTATTTCTTTTGTAATGTTGGCATTGTCAAGTTGGATTAAAGGAAGAACCTTAGTGATATCTCTCGTACTAACATTAAAAATGTTAACTTGATCCAAGTTTGTTGACAATTTTTGTTTATCATTGCTCTCTCTCTCTCTCTCTCTCCAAAGCTGAAAGTTATTCTAGTCATATGTCTTAGGAGACAAGGCTGCTTTACCAGATTGTTGCATGTTCACATGGGTCAATACCATCTTAAAAACAGACTCTTCTTTATTTAATATAAGCTGCACTCTAATCTCTGACCCTTTAATGAGGGGGTAAAATAGTCTATAGTGCCAAAAGATTATGCTAATATTTGTTTGAAAGAAAGGAAGAAGCCATTTTCTTGTATTTGCAAGCTGGCACTGCGGGTTCTTGGAAGAAGATAATGATAGAACAGGCATAAGCGAGAAAGCAATTGACACAAGGAATCACCTAATTATTCTGCTCAAGAATGAAGAACTGAAGTTTCAGAAATCAATAGAAGAAGCAATAATAATTGCTTGCATACTCACTGAAATTTCTAATGGATACTCTTGTTTTGGAAAATTGAGAATGGCTAGGACTCTAGTTATATGAGTTGCTGATTTTGAGAGAATCCTTCAAGCTCTGTTTAAAAGTGACAGCATTGCAAATTCATCAAGATCTGGAGGCTTTTGTCATTGTTATGGGCTTATGTTGGTGTTGAGGGCATGGGCATATGCCCTTGGGCTTAACGAGGCATGCTAATTATCCCCAAATTTCTCCTTTTTTTCCTTTCGAGTATTGAAGTCAAATTTTGAGACTTTTCCCATGGTGGGTATGTCAAATTGTCATTGGGTGGATTCGTCAATTTGTCAACTGTGAAGCTACTTTCTCACAAACATTATTTAATGGAAATTCCTCGCCCCTCCACACGGTTGCTTTTGTGGTTTTTCCTTCGTGTTTGTAGCTGCTCATCTCCATTGTTCTTCCCAAGTAATCTTTCCCCATTTACATTCTTGTTAGCTCATTTGTTGGCCATTTGGAACATGAAAAGGTGATTTAGGGGGTGTTTGGCAGAACCTATATAAATAAGTGCACTTATTTGGGTCACATTATCTAAAAAGTCAAAAAGTATACTTATTTAGATCATCCCAAATACCCCCTTAAATTGGTTGTAGTTACTCAAAACTTGGAGTGGAAGAAGGGCGTAGATTCTTGAACAAGAAAAGGATCCAATTCAAAAACACCAAAATTCTGCCTTAATTATTTTTTTTTTTAATATATATATAGTCTTTAGCACTATTGTTGTTAGGCATTCATTTTCTGTTGAGGATGGCATTCTGTGTGGCGGGCAAAATGCTTCTGGATTTATATCCAAGCCATCTGAATGAAGAATGGGGAATCTAATTCCTCACTCTCTGCAGGTAACCCTGCAAACTGCATTGCTCCTATCAGGTCATCAAATTGGACTAGGTGTTGAGCTCATGCATCTCGTTTATGCTTATGGTTCAATCTTAGTAGCAATAATAATATACTGTGTATTTTCAAATTTGTTCCAAAACAAGTTCAATAATGTGTGTCAAGTCATATGCTCAGTCATTATCATTCAAATATTACTACTACTGCATAACATTCATGTGTGATATGGGTATTTCCAGGTGGATACAAAGCGCCGTCGGAGGTGATACGACATAAAACACCACATCGTGAGGTAGACATAAATTGAAGGAGTTGCTGGGGAGTTAAGTAAGGCTTCAAGCAGAAAACACAGGCAAATGTTGTCTGCATCACAAGCAAAAAACTCGTCATGTATATTTGTTTGGTTCAGGGTTTTCCTTCCAAAAAGTTGAGGGTGTGTTTGGTTGGTTGTAATTATTAAATGTAGATTCTTTGTTTCTGGGGTTTTATGTTTCACTACTAGGGGTTTTCTGTGTATCTCATATCAAATAATTTAACTTAGCAGCAATAGATAAAGAGGTCTTTGCTTGATGCTTTATTTGACTGGAAAATCAGGCTTGTAGTATCATTTTCATTTTCTGTTTCTATTTCCTGGAAAATAAAATAAAATAGAAAAACCTTGTTTGGCCAATTGTTTTTCGAAATCTGTTTTCAAGAAAAATTTCTAAAATGAAGATATTCTTAGGAAGCACCAAAAATATTTAAATTTCAAAAAATGTTTTTGCATAAAAATCAAGAACTGAATGAAAACTACAAATGCTTTCGAACTTTCCATTTATTGTTTTCAAAAAACACTAAAAAACGAAAACTAACCAAAATTGGCTGTTCACTTGTCTATTTATCATGTTATTTATAAATTTGTATGCAATTAAATATTATTTATAAACTACCTTGAACTGATCAATTGTATCTGAGTGTACATAAATATTACAAAGAATTGATTTCAAGTCCTGATCGAGTTGTAAATGCAAAAATACAAAGAATTAAATTCAAATCGCAATTGTTCAGCTTCCTAAACAGTCCGATACAATTTAACAGTAAAATTCTTGTATAACACAAATTTGTTCCCATTTCCACAAAAAATGGCAAATTCATGCAAACAAAATTAAAGTTCCTTTGACATTCCATTAGTTTGATTTCAAGCTTTTACCTCTGAAAACGATTTTCTCTCAACCCGTCTTAGCTCTCTTCCATATGATAACCGTGCCACCAAAATCAGACGAAGCCAACAAGTTCTCTCCGTGGTTCCAAGCAATACCTATAACGGGATAGCCATGTCCCTACAATCATAAATGTCTAAGTAATCATTGGAGGGAAAAAAAAAAAAAAAAGAATAGAAGAAATTGTAAATGTTGTTGACCATTAAAACTCGGTTTGGTAGTGAAAAACGGACCTGCAGCTTGTTTACACATGCATGCCTTGGCCGTGTTAAGTCATAGAAATAGACGTTTGCATCCTCACTTCCAACAACTACATGCACAAAACAAATCACGATGTCAAGAAGATCAATAATCATAACTATTCCATAAAATTGTGAAAGAAATGAGAATTATGAAATTTGTAAGCGATAAAACTTTGACCAGACAACATCAATTTCAGGCTAAGCTTTCAAATAATCATATATACTGATTATTTTATATAATTTCTTCTCTTGACAACATTTCAATCAAAATTTTGAGATTTCTTTTCTGAGACAAGACCATGGCACGCTTCATCTCCCAACCATGAATGAAACATAAACAGATGAAAATCGAGAGGGTAATGAAAACAGAAGCAAGCTCACAGATTTCAGGATTGGTAATATTTCTGAAGTAGAAATTCTAGATGGATCTATCAGAACAAACAAGATTACAACGGGAAAATCTCCCCAAAGCAGGAGAAGCCACATCTATCTTGAGAGATGGCTATCCGATCCTCTCACAGCTCTTGCATCCCAGGGCCATGTTTCCTCCTGAGCTTCTTTAAAAATCTATTCAAGTGTATACATTTATGCTCAAATTTCCGGTAGGCAGCTATTGAGTTGCAAGTTTTTTAAAATGAGAGAGAGAGAGAGAGAGAGAGAGAGATTCAAGTGTTCATTTAATCCAAACATAATGGACAATGACCGAATAAGCAAATTAGTAAGCAGCAGTGGAGATAGATTGGTTCTGTTAGATTCTTTCATGTTTTACTGATAAGTCTAAATCGGCCCACATTAGAAAAAGGGTCCTTCAATGTGAAACAGTTAAGAGAGTAGAACTACTGACTTCAAAATTGACTTACAAACCTATGAATTCTCCTTTTTCAAGGGAAAGCAGAGGGCAGAAGGAAGCTCGGATACTGTGTAGTCGTGGAGCCAATTTTAGTGAGCATCGAAGAGTCAAATAACCTTGTATCTCCAACGAAACACTACAAAATCCAAAATGCGACTTCCTCATCAATGCTTCACAACTAAGACCAGAGAGAGAGAGAGAGAGAGAGAGAGAGTTGCCAATCAAACCTAAAAAAAGATAAACTTCCATCTCGAGTAAATGTCAGCAACACAGGGCCTCGTGCCAGCAGAGAAAAGGTTCTATACTGCACAGTTGTGACAGGAGATTTGCGCTTGCTTCCATTTCGATTGCGATGAGACCGGGACAATACACCTGTGTGTGAGTTCATAGAAACTGTGTATACACATCCCTGTACAATTTACCAGTTTGGACGATTTTTAAGACGAGATATCAGAGTTCACCAGACAAATAAGATGACAAAATGAATGTAAAACAAGCAAACCTGAGCGTCCCCACAGAAAATAAGCTGACCAGTGTGATCATGGTCCATAGCAGAAACCTCATTGTCAAAGACAGTTTTATTAATTACTCTCCCAGTGCTGAAATTGAACACCTGGAATATCAAATGTAGAAATGCTACCTATGAGACAGGTAGATTGAATGAATACAGTCTATGATGAAAACTGCCAGAAGCGGCTACTATTAGTATCTTACACACCCCTCCGCAAAACCACACATCCTCATGTGGTGCATGATGTAGCACTTAGTTTTACACAACGCTTTGATCCCACTCATGGGATTCAAGAGGTGGCTCCCATCATGTATGGCCCATGAAGCTAAAGGTAGGTCTCACTTTTATTTTCACTGGAATGAGATGGATTGGTTTTGTTTCTCTTCTATGTTTTGTTCAGTTAAGCGAGCATCTCAGGTGGCCCATTTCAGGTCATTGGTTGGGGTGCTACGAGGAGGGTATGCATACATATTCTTAATTTTTATGTTTCTCTACATATATAAATATATATATATAGACAGAGAGAGAGAGTGAGGGACTCTTACTATACCAACAGAAAAACAAAAGAGAAAAATAAAAAAAAGTTGAAAATCTAAGTTTCACTTAAATGACATTCCAGAAACTATCATGCAATTTTCATAAAGATGTGGTGTGCAAATATTACAGTGATTTCTTTGTTTGCATTGCCAACGGAAAGGAAGTTGTTATTCACCTGCACAAAATATGACAGAGGGAAAGCAAAAGTTAATGACCAATTTAGTGAAACTGACATACGAAAACGAATTAATTTTTTAATAAAAGCATTAAGTCCAGATATGGTCTAAATTTTACTTGATTAAAAAAATTATCAAGTATTAAAAAAATTATCAAGTATACTTTCATAAAGAAAATGACATATAACCTACCAAGCTAATCATAGATATTGAAAAAGGAAACCCTTTCAGGGCAAAAAGATAAAGGAGAAATTAAAATTGTTGGGAATATGCTATTTTAGTAATTGTTTGACTTTTTACGAAAAGATGTGTAGAAAAGTAGAGAAAGTGATGTAACAACTTATAGTGACTTTTTGGATTTTTGGCTAAAACTGCAGGTTGCCAAACAAAGATTTGAGGAAAAAACTTGGAAGTCAAAAAATAGCTAAAATTGTATAGAATTTTTAAGACAATTCAAGAATTTGCATAGATGTCAAAGAAGATATTTAGATGCAGCAGTTAAACTGTTTTAAATGAGGAAGATCATGCGAACTAGTGTTTACTTACAGGATGGAATCGAATACAAAGTTGAGGAGAGACTCCATATATCACCCGAATGCAAAGGCCTTTGGATATCTCCCATATTCTCACAGTTTTATCCATTGAAGATGATGCAATATATTGATTGTTCGATGTGAAGTCAAAATCTGAAAAGGACTAGCATTAGGACACAAACAATAAGAATGGTGATAGTAAAATAGTTCTAATAAAAATCAGAAGCCTTGTATAAATAATTAGACACAGCTGGTCAACCAGTTGGGTTGATTTCGTTCCATCAACAAATTGGTCAGTTTGGCTGTAGGTCCAAATATTAGGAACCAACCAAGTTCTATTTAGTTGTGGGTTTGGCTCTAACCCAAATCAAACAGACTGATGTACACCCCTAATAAAACATTTCTTTGAGTTAAATCATTATCTTGCCATATGGCTACTACCTCAAACATGCTTAGCATGCAATAATTAGCCAATATTTTTCCATGATATCTATTTGCGAGACTTTTCATGTTGTTCGTTTCTCAACTTGTTTCAGATGCTTCGATTTGTATCCATAATTTGGGGAGCCAAAAACTCTACCTGTGTAACAAAACTTTAAACATGATCATACATATCATCTAATCCTTCCCTATATATATGTGCCCAAGGTTAGATTAGTTTGGATTGATTTAGTGGAAATGTCTAAAAACTTTGGTTACCACATTCTATAAGTTGCAGATAGGCTCAATTTTATACCATAAGGCATAAGGTCAAACTTAACTACTATTTTTTTTTTTCTCTAGATTTTTCAAATAAACAAGCAAACTTTAGTTGGCAACAGCAAAGTGATATAAGGAACACAAGAAAGGGATGATACCTAGCACTCCCATGTATAATACCTTTCACCAAACATCATTAGAGTATTTAAGGTAATTTACATTATTTGTACTTGAAAATTACATTAAATCGACATTTCAAATAAAAGTTAAAGAAGAAGTAGAGCTGCAAAATAGGAACAGCATAGTGTAAATGTCTAAAATAGGCTAGATTAGTTTGGATTTATTTAGTGGAAATGCATAAAAACTCTTGTTATCACATTCTATAAGTTGTAGATAGGCTCAATTTTATATCGCCAATTTTACACCATAAGGCATAAGGTCAAACTTAACTACTAATTTTTTTTTTTTCTCTCTAGATTTTTCAAATAAACAAGCAAACTTTAGCTGGCAACAGCAAAGTGAAATAAGGAACACAAGAAAGGGATGAGACCTAGCACTCCCACGTATAATACATTTCACCAAACATCATTAGAGTATTTAAGGTAATTTACATTATTTGTACTTGAAAATTACATTAAATTGACATATTTCAAATAAAAGTTAAAAGAAGAAGGCTGCAAAATCTGAACAGCATAGTGTAACTACAGAACAGAAAACAGTGCTCAGACCTAGTACTCCTATCTGTCTAGTGTTTCACCAAGATCACATAAGTATCTAAGGATAATTTTATTGGACACAACAATCAAGAAGTTATAATAGATATATTTCAGAAACTTGGCCAAGAGCAAACTACAGATACAGCAAACATCACCATAAGAATTAAGAAAAGCCTACAGAATCAATACCAGTTAATCCAACCTGTGACATCTTTTGAATGCCCTATTAACTGGTTGAGAACTGCAGGTGGATCAGAGACAGTGCATACAGTCAAGGTACCATCTGATGCCCCATATGCAAGTAGATCAGAACTCATTTGCCCAAACTTCACAACCGTAACTGAAAACAAAACTACAAGGTTAATCACTGTGATGAAACAAAGAAACATGCTACTATGAAAAATGATGGAAAATGGACATGAAAACAATCTAGAAAGTTACCCATGGCCTTGCATTGGTCAAAGATGCAATGCATCCCCACAAAGGAATATCCAGGTTCAGCTTTTCTACGTGGATGATCACTATCACTTGCATTCGAGGCTTTCGAGCTGAAACTTGGACTATGACTCAAAGCTTGACTGCCACTTCGTAGGTCCTGTGAAGAAAGTGAACATGTGACTTATTACAATTACATGGAAACAAAATTAAAACAAAAACTGTCCTGAGCTGTTGTGTTTTATGGATATGCAACTGTTGTTTCGACTTGGAAAAGCCTCATCCCAACTGACCCTAGACTTCTTCTCAAAACTAAGGTCTGAGTTCTATTAAAAAGAAAAAGGAAAGAAAAAAAGAAAAATATTTGCACATGAAGGCAAGTAGGTTTAATAACTTAACAGTTTATACTTGGCAGATTGCAACCTTTTTGTTTTGGTAAATCCCTTGGTTGAAAACGACTTCAATATTTGATTGTTAACATTATGGAATTCCCACCATTTACAGATCATAAAGTCTACAGCAAAGTTCGATCAGAATCTCAGACACATGGCATGATAACAGGTTACAGGACACATGATACAGGAGTAAGAGCCACGTGTTGAAAAAGTGTACTCCATTAATCATGGCTAGATACTTTGGCACCAGAAGACAACTATTTAAACCGAATATAGAGTATGTCATCATAATTAGCAACTGATGTCCTAACTCCAGACCACCTCAAATTAGCATAACAATTAGCAATTGAGATTTAATCACTATGAATGATTTCTACAGTATAAATGTACAATAAGCATCACAAAAACCCAGATTATAACATAATGCACTCCAAGCATTGTAGCTGATCCAGATCCTCAATTCACACACACAGAGACAGTGGCATACAACAATCAAGTTCATGATTTGTCCTATCAAGACAAAAAAATACACCTCACAAAATCACACGGAAACACCAACAACAAGAAGAGAAGAGGGAGGAGTTGAATTTAAGACAGTAAAAAGCAACCATATTTGCAAAAATTTTCTCTGCAATCAATGCATAAACATTCTTAAATAATAGATTGTAGGTTTGTTTTCTCCCACATAGAGAAACTTTGTTGAATAGATATGCAGCAAAGAGAGAAAACAAAAGAGGCAATATGTCTTGCAATTTAACCTAAAAAAGTAAATTTTGAGAAAAATTATAGAAATGAGGCATACCCTGATAGGACTCCAGCTGTCCATCTCAAAAGAAAGAGAGAGTGGACCTGGAGATGATATCCATCGCCCACTGATGCATCAACCAGTAAATTACCCTGATGTCAGAATTGTATGGAAACATGAATTTAAATAATAATCATATCAGAAAGATGCACAGTCATAAAACTTCATCACGGTTTATGAACACATGAGAAAAGAGAATGATGTTTTGAGTACTTATAAACTTGGTAAAACAATAAGAAAAAGAGCCTGTTATCAGTATGACAGTATGTAATGCATCTGTGATCATCTTTAAAAAAAAAAAAAAACTCTTATTTTTGAAGAATAGTTCTACTATCTCCTTCCTTTGACTCAAATCAGGAGATAAAGATTCTCAATTGTAGCAGTTTGAATAAACAAAAATATGACCTTTGAGACATTATACATTAAATTGCAGCACAAATTAATGTATTCAAGATTATAAATCTGGAGTTTAGGTTTGTTTATGTTATGTTTGTTCAAAGATTTTCATCACTTAAGTGCTTCAACTCAATCTGAATCTACAGTGATTATAAATTTCATTCATTGTAAAAATAATAAAATAATAAAAAAAGAAAAAAGAAAAAAGAACAAACATGCATGCACAAATATTAAAATTCTCACTTTTAAGATGCAAATTTCAGTAATCACTATGATAATCATTTCACTATACTTGTAAACATCTAGTGAAATTTCAGCAACCTTTGTCCAGGAGAGCTTGGGTGGCTAGGTATATGCAAACTTTCCCAGTTCCTCGGCCTGTTAATATAATTGCGGAAGGCCACATAACCTTTTCCATTGCATCTCCAGTCCTTCAACACAAATTAGTGCATTAAGTCATTTTTGGTCCAAGTCAATGCCCATAAAAATAAATATATTAATAATAAAGCTCACATTGTTCATTAAATGCTTGAAAAGTTCTAGTAATAATGCTTCTAACCATTGGAAATGATTATACTGTCAAATAAATAATACTTGATGAATCTGTAATCTCTAATAATTGACAATGTTTTAACAGCATCTTGGTTTAGTGCCAAATACAAATGTCGTGAATCATGATGCAGCCAGTTAGGGACAAATATTTAAAAAACCTAATCTAAATTTCATTTTGATCTAATAGCAGTTCTGGATAAGGGTATCTTGTTAGTCTCAAAACTCTTGACTCTTCTAGAAGTTTAGGGACAGAATTGACATTAAATAAGCCTTTCAACAATCAGTGGGTCGAATAAGCCCCACAGACTCCAGATTATTTCAGGTGGTCTAATTTCTTGAAAGTACAAACTAAAAATGACAACAATAGTTATGATTCCTATATATTATAAATGAAAACTTCACGGGAGAACGCTTAAAAGATATATGTGTCCATCGCTTAGATATTCATAAAACACTTCACAATCTAAAAAAAGTAGATTTATACCTATTAATCTCTCTTCCCTTGGTTTTTTTAATTTTAGGAACTCTAAAAGCCATAACTCCAAATGAGTTTGTGAAGATATTTTTAAAAAATATATTAGGAATTTTGATTTGCACTTCTTTTCCAATATATAAAATATAAAAAATGATTTCTTATTATTTTGAAAATAGAATGAAATATAAATTATTTTCAACAAAAAACTAAAAAGTTATTATTTTGATGTATATATATAAAAATATTTATTTATTTGTTGTAGTATCCCAACTGTGTTGTATATCATTTTTTTTAAAAAAAAATTGTCATGTTTGCGTGTCCGTATCATGTCGTATTATGTTTCCTCTCCAAATTCATGCTTCTTAGCACCTGATTTACCATGGTAAATCTTTCAACACATCGGGAGATATCCCTTCATATTTGATAGGTCTCATTTTACTTTCTATGGCTAAATGCAAACCCATTCCTTAAATGGAGCCATTGTGGAAACTAGGGGACTTCACCATATTTCATAGCAAGTGATCAACTTTAAGTTTCTCTGAAGTGACAAAAGGCCAACTTTTTAAAATTAATTGAGATGGCTTCATTTCCTTAAATGACTCCATTCATGACGATAGATTTCTATATTGGAATCCTATGTAAACTGTCAATCTATTCATTCATTCATAGTTATAGGGATTCAAAGTCCATTCAATTCTTACCCTAATAATTTCAATAAATTTTATAAAAATCCTATGATATTACAAATTATTAGATCAAATTCATGGATAGATATACGTGCAAGCATAAATATATATGCACATAAGCCCTTACAAATATGCACTGTGAAATTCTTAACCATTTAGATGATTAGATCAGTTGGCCACAAATTTTTTTTTTTTGTTGATAAGAGGGTATACAAGATACGGGAGAGGAAAACAAGAGATTTTAATCAAGTAAAGTGCATCAAGAGTGAGGATTCTAAGATATTGGTGAAGGATGATGAGATTAAGGAAAAATGGAAGAATTATTTTGAGAAACTGTTAAATGAGGAACATGGAAGTACGACAATAGGGGAAGAAATAGCCAGTAATACGATAAACCAAGATTATAGGTTCTATCGTAGGATTAGGAATTTTGAAGTGGAGATTGCACTTAAGAAGATGAAATCAAATAAAGTTTTAGGACCCGATGATATCCCTATTGAAGTTTGGAAGTGTTTGGGTAAAAAAGGAGTTGCTTGGTTGACTAGATTGTTTAGCAAAATTTTGTTGACTAGGAACATGCCAGATGAGTGGAGGAAGAGTATTTTAGTGCCAATCTATAAGAATAAAGGTGATGTCCAGAATTGTAACAACTATAGAGAAATCAAGCTAATGTGTCATATAATGAAAGTGTGGGAGAGGGTGATGGAACGCCGATTGCGAGACATAACAGAGGTGTCAGAGAATCAATTTGGGTTTATGCCTGGTAGGTCAACAATGGAAGCGATCTATCTTTTGAAGAGAGTAATAGAAAAGTATAAAGAAAAGAAAAAAGACATTCATATGGTGTTTATCGACCTTGAAAAAGCATATGACAGAATGTCCCGAGATATAATATGGTGGGTGTTAGAGAAGAAAGGGGTGACAAAAGGCTACATTGACGTGATTAGGGACATGTATAAAGGGGTGGTGACCACTATTAGATCGCCAGCTGGAGAGACAAATGAATTTCCTATCACTGTAGGGTTACACCAAGGATCTACCTTGAGTCCTTATCTTTTTGCTTTAGTTATGGACGAGTTGACGATAAATATTCAGGATGACGTGCCATGGTGTATGCTTTTTGCAGACGATATTGTGTTAGTGGATGAGACTAGAGAAGGAGTTAACACAAAGTTGGAGATTTGGAGAAAACCTCTTGAATCTAAAGGATTCCGGATAAGCAGAACTAAGACAGAGTACATGAAGTGTAAATTTAGTAACAGTAACAATGAAAGCACAGGAGAAATGAAGATTGAGAACCAAGAACTGCCTAAGAGTGAACATTTTCGTTATTTAGGGTCGATTACCACAACAGCGGGAGAGATTGATGCAGATGTGGCCCATAGGATTAAAGCGGGATGGTGTAAGTGGAGAAGTGCGTCTGGGGTATTGTGCGATAAACGAATACCCACTAGACTAAAAGGTAAGTTTTATAGAACGGCTATTAGACCAGCTATGTTGTATGGGACGGAGTATTGGGCAACCAAAAAACAACATGTAGATAAGATGAGTGTGGCTGAGATGAGAATGCTAAGGTGGATGTGTGCTAAGACTAGACAAGATAGGATTAGGAATAAGTGTATTCGGGAATGGGTAGGAGTAGCACCGATAGAAGATAAGTTGAGAGAGAATCGTTTGAGATGGTTTGGTCATATTCAACGAAGACCAACAGATGCAGTAGTGAAGAGATGCGATACTGTAACGGTAGATGGAAGTGTTAGGGGACGGGGTAGGCCTAGATTAACGTTGACTAGCGTTATAAATAGAGATATGAATCTACTTAATTTGACTAATGAAATGGCCTTTGATAGGGCCGTGTGGAGAAGAAGGATTCATGTAGCCGACCCCATTTGATGGGACTTAAGGCTTGGCTTGGTTTAGTTTGATTTGGTTGATAAATATCTGTTGGCCACAAATTTCCGATCCTATCAAAACCTAAGCCAAGGTTTTGTTGATCAAAGGGGCATAGAAAGATATACATGAGATCTCTATGTAGAAACTCATACAAAGAAATTGAAACTCTTTGCATACAGATGTAAGAGAGAAATAATACTTTAAAATACTAATAATAAAATTCCTTGCTCCCACTATTAATTTATTAATGCTCCTGTCCTAGTCACAGCAAAGCAACAAAAGAGTGCAAATACACAGTTTCTTCTAAAATAGATAGCTATAATTAGGAGTTATTGATGTTTCGAAATAATGTTCCCTAATATGTAATAATTCTTGGACGCATCTGCAATGGTGTAAATAAGCTCTACCAAAGAGGGGAGAGGGAAATAGATGAGCAGTCTAGGGAAAACAAAACAACATTCTATGAGCTTCAGTTGCCACCCAAAAAACTGCCTTGTTGTCACCGAATTTTAGTCAGAAAAACCGCCTTATGAAAAAGGAAAATTCTATACATACATTTTTTTTACAAACATTTCTTACAAAACTGACATGGCATACAGTGATAAAATTTTGGAAAATAAGACCCAATTGACTAACATGATAGGTGCCACATCAGTTTATAAGAAATTTTTTTGAGTTTTGTTTGCTAGTACGTACGACACTATATGAAGAAATATCTATCTGGCTATGATGTCTTTACATAAAAGGCTGAAAACTAGTGTCTTTTATAAGATCTATAAGCTCAAAAGAATCAGCCTCAACAATGGTAAATTGGTAACATGTGCCCTGAGAGCCTTGAATATCATCAAACAAGCTTCTTAACAGAAAAAGCCCCTTGATCAGAAATGATTCCAGCAGATCTCCAATCAATTACACTATCTCTGATCACCAGACAATTTGCATTCAACCAATCCAACTAAATGCAAGTGAAAAATGGGAGTTCTCCGTATTATGAAAAAATACACAACCAATCACCAAATCTCACCGCAATATAAAATAAGAGGGTTCACTTTCTCACCATTTTCCACTTAAACTTACAGACCAAACATGTTAAAACATTTCACTTTCTTATCATTTCTCACCAAATCACTCAATCCCTACAAACTATAAGACATCATCTTGCACTCTTGCATCCAAAATCTCTTATATCAAGTGGCTAGATTCACTTTCACTCATACTAATAACATCATTTTGAATATCACAATGCAATATCGTGGACATTAGATTGACACACTTCTATACATTCATTTTTTTCTAATCCAAACACAGATCTAAAATTACAATACACAGATACAAGTATGTATATAAATCAAACCTTGCGTCGAAGAACACCAGATTGAGCCTTGCGATGGAGAAGAAGGCGACGAATTCCGATGTAATCGGCATCGGAGTCGGCAGGGGAAGGCTGAAGGACGCAGCTGAAGAATTCTGGATCTGTGAGGTCCTCTTTCTTCTTCTTCGTCTCTGCTTCAGACGAGCTCTTCTCGATCGCCTGCTCTGCCATTCTATGGAAGCTTCTGTGAATCCCTCATCAGCAACCGTTGATCAGACACAGTTCCTGCAGATCGCACTGATACATATATATATATATATATATGTGTGTGTGTGTGTGTGTGTGTTTTGAGTCTTTGAGATCGGAGATTTGAATAATTTTTAGTAGAAGAGAGTCCTGTTAGATCAAGTTTTCGACGAAGAATTCGAGCTGTGAAAGAGTACAGAGACGAATCGCGTGACTGTTGTGTTGAGGAGGTTTTTTTGAGTTTATGTTTGGTTTGGTTTCATTTTGAAGGCATCTATTATTATTATTATTTTTTTAAGATTTAAAAAAGGTAAGAAATTAATTTGTTAAAAAAAAAATATAATTTTCTTGTTTGTTTTGATTTTTCAAAAATACTTTTCAGAAAATTCTATTTTATATTTTCTGTATTTTTTAAATATTTTAAGTAATTTTATTAATTTTTAGACACACCTAACATAAATACACATAAAAAGTATAATTTTTATGAAAAAAATCTTTTAAAAATTTAATAAATACCAAAAATATTTTAAAAAATAAAACAATTCAGTATATATTTCGTATTTTTATGTATTTATTAATTTTTTAAAATATTTTTTCATAATTTTTTTACTTTTTAGATACATCTAAGTAAGATACATATAAATAAGTTAAAAAAAATACTTATAATTTTACAAATATTCACTAAAAATAAAAAAATAATAAAAAATAAAAAACTCAATTCCAAAAAACTTAATCCAAAAAGTCAAATACACACGTAAACACTCTTATTTTCATACAATTTTATATATTTTAAAGTAAATAAAAAATTTAAATATTTTTTTAGAGTTTATTTTTGTTAACAAATTTTTTTTTTTAATTTTGAAAACATATTAAAAAAATTAAACCACACCGATTGTACTTGGCATACGCAAAAATTGAAGTACATGTAGGATTTAATTGATGTATAAGTTAATGTTCATTTATAATCCATGCTATATATAGTAATAAAATTTTAAAATTTAAAACATGGCTTATTAGTCTAAAATGTAAAAAAATAATTTTTATTTTTGCAAATCAAAACTTTGTAGAATTTGTCTAGATGAATTGATTTAAAAATTTCAATTTGATCTGAATAGATTTTATAATTTGATTCCTTTTAAGCCTTTTTAAAAAATATTTCCCCTGTCAAATTTTATTTTATTTTATTTTTTTTTATACAAAATAAGATGATTAATCTGGTCAAACAATATTTCTTATATTTTGGAGTGGATTGGAGTTTGTTTATTTAGTAATTTTTTGATTTTTTATTAAAAAAAATATAAAATTAACGTAACAATTTATAATAAATAAATACACTTATTTATTACATTGTCAAATATGATTGTCCAATGACGATTTTACATTATTTATTTATTTATTTTTTTTAAATCACACTACCACTTTAATTTTTATATATTAATTTATAAAAAATTAAAAAACGTACTTTTATTTAACCCATCCTAAACAATCTCCTCAGCCCCGTTTGGGAACTTATTTTTTTAATTAAAAAGTCAAAAAGTTACTAAATTAGTCAAAAAGTCAACAATCCATACCAAAAAGTTAAAGATTCTATTTTCTCTCTACTTTTTACACATCTTTTCATAATTAGTCAAAAAATCATCCCAAACATACAAATTTTTTTTACCTATTTTTTTAACTAAATAATTAAAAAATTACTAAATTAGTCTGTTCCCAAACGAGGCATTATTGTTCATTGGGATCATATATGATTGGGTTTGGTGACCGTGCACTTAGTTCCATGACTAACGAAGAAAAGTCAAATTATATTTGGATCATATATGGTTGGGTTTTGTGACAGTGCATTTAGTTCCATGACTTTAACGAAGAAAAGTCAAATTAATTTTTTTTAATTAGATTAAATTTGGGTTTTGTATTGACTTTTGATTTTTTTTAATTTTTCTAACTTAAGGTTAAGAAATCTCATTTAAAATAATTTTTTATTATTATTTTAACTTTTACGGAAAAAAAAAAAATTATGATTTAAATGTGATATTTTATCTTATTAACTTTTTAATTTATTTTGTCTTTTTATGACTATTTTAACCTGATAACCCTTCTAACTTACATGCCAAATGAGAGCTTAGGTCTGGTTTGAAAAGTAATAGTTTTAACTTAAAAGTCAAAAAATTACTAAAAAACTAAAAAGACTATAACATATACTAAAAAGTTAAATATTTTTTTTTCTTTTTACTTTTTACACATTTTTTGTTAAAAAAATAAAAAGTTATTCCAAATACACAAGTATTTTTTATCTCATATTTTAATCAAAAATTAAAAAATTATTAAAATAACTTATTCCAAACGAGGCCTTAATGTATGAATTAGTTGACCTTGGCAAAGTAGACAAAACGTATATAATTAGCCACAAGGATGTTTGTTTAACAATTATCATTAGACTAGGTACAAAACCAGTGGCCGTATTTTAACATCAATAGGGGATGACTCAACTCAGGACCTCTCCAGTCTCCAACTAGGGACAACTCCATTCAGAACCTCCACTTATTGGTAATAGCATAATTTGAATTCGCCCATTTGGATTAGATGATGGGAGAGAAAAGAAAAGAAAAGAAAATAGAGTTTCTATGTTTTTAGAAAACTTTTAGAGATCTCAAATGTCGGTATCACACTTATATGAGATATTTAATAAAGATTTTGATAAAACTTTTAAAATTTCTAACATTATTCATATTTTTAATGATCATTAGTTCTTTTCTAGTTCTCATGTGTGGCATTCATGGTTGTCTTTCAATCGACGATGGAAATTCTAACTCATGCCCCAGACAATTTGACAAATGTCAACACTTCAATATCAGAAAAGAAACTGTTGGGCTATTTCATACAATTGTCTTTGTGTTTGATTCTATCCCAGGAATTCCAAGATGATTGAAACCATCAGAATCAATTATTCACAATTCACTTTTACTGTCTAAATCTCAAAAGAACAAGTGAATTCATCGAAGATACGGGCCAAAATTATATAATTATTCACCACACTTTTCCAGGCGCAAATGAGGAGATGCATCAACAGCACTAGTTAGCAGATAAAAAGATGATACAATTGAAGTGTAGAACAAAAGAAAAGCTTGAAATCTTTATTGACTATGAATGGAGAACTTATTATAGAGTACACAATATATCACATCACTTTGGCTTTTTTCGCTCTTTTTGTTTTTGTTTTTCGCATGCTTGATACTATCATCATCAATGGGTGCTTGTAGAATCATCAACTGGATGCCAAATTCGGTTGAAAAACCATAAAGAATCAGCTTCCACAGCATCGCCATCTTGATTACGGTGCCAACTATAATAAGCATGTGTCCGGTTCTTAATATCAAAAATGGCATGACCAAAACTCGCCTCACGAAAAGCTGAGTACTTCGGCTGTGGCTCTGTCATGCTGCCCCACAAAAGAACGGATTTAAGTTTAAAAATTGGAGGCAATCATATCAAAGAAGACCGATTCTATGGTATATACTAATCTTACTTGGTTGCTAGGCCTTCAAGATTTCCACCGTCGCCAATGGTTATGTATACAGGGGCAGATTGGTCTTTTACGGGAGAGCAGATGCCATTTACAACGTTGTAAGCAATGTTGGATACGCGCTCCTGCGATTATAATAAATAGTTGTCAATTAACAATAGAAATATCAAAATATTTTCCATATACAATGAATGCCCAGATAAATACACAAATCAAAATTCCAAATTAAGCAAGTGATCTGAAATTTTGGAGTTTCAAAATTATAATTTCATGAATTTTAATTAACTTTTGAAAATTTATAGTTTCATTGATTATGTGATATTTAAGGTGGAACAAAATTGTTGCTAAAGCCTAAAATTCTCTTCCGATATAGGGCAAACATAAGACCAGTAATTGTTGGAAAGTTGTTGGGGTGTCTCGTATTATTCCCAGGTTGTGGCTGCTAGGTCTGACCCGACTCTAGTTGTATTCAGATCATAGTATATATTATGAGTAATTTTCAGGATTAGGGTTATGTGAGTGGAGTAAACTCTTGGTATGTTCTCTCAATCTAGCCTAAACCGAACCACATATATCTGTGTTCTTGTGTGATTGCTCTGTTTTACTTTCTCGTTTTCATTTGTTACATCATAAAAGTAGTCAACCATAGCCAAGCACCACCAATACTCCACAATAGTATCTTTACAAGAAGATATTTTAAAAAATAATAACATGGATGATAAAATGCTCTTACCGATCGCTCATAGGCGTGAACATGACCAGCAAACACAACATCAACTTTGTGCTGTACAAACCATGGCTCAAACATCACTCTCATGGTTTCTCCTTCCATGTAATGATAGTTGTAGCTATTGTACCATGGGGCATGCAGAAGAACAATCAACCATGGTGTCTCACTCCTGTTTACTTTTGGTAGCTCTGCCAGAAGCCATTGGTATTGAGGAGTGTATTTGCCTAAAAGCAATCCATAGATAGCCAAGTATTATATTGAATATAAAACTTAAAAGCATAGGTCTGAGAAACATGTGCAACATTCTTACCATATGCCGAATAAGAAGACAAGACTATGATGTATGCCGAAGCTCTCTTGATTGAGTACCAAAAGGGAGCAACACTATTTGATGCTTTATAAGGGACATGATAACGATGAGTAAAAGGCTTAAATGGTTTTGTTTCGCCCTGCAAAAACAACACAACTCTTCTGTCACATTACATTTTTCTTTAAGACATTTCAAGGCCTACCAAATATTTATACAAATAAATCAACATCTTATTGTACGTGTAAGTTCAAATTTTGTGCTTTGTGCCACTGAAATAAAGCATATTGACATGGTTTGAAGAGGAAGATCAATTTCATGATTTTGTTTTCCTGTTTTGGAGCTTGGAAATTGTATGCAACAATAAATAGGATCATACTTCGCAAAGAAAGCAACGACACAAATTATTTGCCTAAGCTTAGAAGTTACCATTGGTTTATGAGAGAGAGAGAGAGAGAGAGAGAGAGAGAGAGAGGTAAGATAATTGATGCAATTTTGGTATAACATCTTCCCAAGCATGTTGAGATGACTTATGGACCATGAAATTTCACATTAGACAAATAAGAAATCATGTTGAGAAATTTCACAAATAACAAATAAGAAATTTCAAATAAAACAAATAAACATTTTGCAGCCATGCTTACGAGTTCAGGGGCGAAATCAATCTCATGATTTCCTGCAGTCCATATCCAAGGTTGATATGCAGTGCTTCTCTCAACAAACCTTCCCCATGTATCCCACCTTTCATTATCATGATTTGGATAGGTATCAGCATAACTGAGGTCCCCGACAAACAGCACTGTTTTCCCTTTTGCTGGGTTTGATTCATAATGAGTAAGAGTCTTATTTGAATCATAACTCTGACCAATATCCCCTGCAAAAGTTGCTTGATACAGTCAACAAAACACACACCAAGGCACAGGAGGTTTATTTGGAAACAAAAACAACCAAAATTTGGGAAAGAAACGCAGCGTTCCCCCAAAATGGTAAGCCAGCAAGTAAAATAACACCAAGTTTCAAAAGAAAAATACACATTACTCATAATCATCTCCAATTAACGGTCCATTAAAAAGTCTAGCAAAAGTGGAACCAAAGCCTCCTTAGCTTGAATGAACGGTGATAGAAACAGCATGCCTAATATCAAACACTAACTCAACATGTAGAAAAGATTTTACAATCATCGGCAAATTGATATAATAGAGAGGAGTTTACCTATGAGACCAAATGTATATGGGACATCCGGGCCAACCTCAGGAGGAGTTGTAAACCAAAAAGTTCTTGCCGTGTGTCCAATCCCTACTTCATAGTAATATTTTGTGTCGAACTGCCAACAAAACAAGAAACTGAATCATTTGTATACTCAACTCAGTGATGTAATGAAGAATGGTACATAGATTAGAAAAAGGGATAGGGAATTAAAATGGTGCATCGGATGATGAAACAAGAGGATCAAAATGGTTGAAACTCACCTTCAAGTTCTTGATGGTGCAGTGATGGATGTGACCAGAAGTATAGTTGTAGAATTTATATCTACCTACAGTGCCCTTGGCCTTGTTCTTGTTTTTGCTATTCTCACTCCAATAAAGGACTGTACTTGAACCAGCTTCCTCCATGGTGACCCATGACACTATCACAGCTTTGCCCACATGATCTCCTTGTGTGATATGAACCTAATTACATAAGACCCACAAGTCAAAATATATAAATGCAAAAAAATAAATAATATCCAAAAACAAGTTATTAAATAGAAAAGAAAACAACCCATTTAATTTATCAAGAAGAAAAGCAAAATTCTGAATTAGAAAGGCTTGAAATGGTCCAAAATTAAAGATTAGAACCAGTTTTTCTCATAAGCATCTTTGGCCCTAACTCCTGTGTTTGGATATTAGATTTGGGCATTTTTGTTTTTACTCCACAGATACTTCCCCAAATCCAAGATCCAAACACACTTAACTGAAAATTAAATTTGAGTAAAAAAACCACTCAAAATACCTCTCCTCTCTTTGACTCAAAACCCATATCAAATTGAGTATTATCCAATTATTTAACCAGACAAAACCCAAAACCAACTATTAAAAATGATAACATAACAATTCATTTATTTCTCTTTTAACCCTCTCATATCACAAACTCAAATTTAATTTGTCATTGAAGAGCTTCATTACTCAAATTTTTACCAAGTTTCCCATTGGAGCTTTTACTCAAATTTTTACTCACATCTAATTAAAAATTTGAGTAAGGATTGAGATTGAGACCCAGAAAAAGTACAAAACCTTACAGATACTTCAAAAAAAAAAAAAAATAACAAATTCAAATTGTGACAGAGGAACTAATAAGAAGAACAGAGAAAAAGAACACAGACCTGCTGAGGCGCATTATAGCCATGTGGCGCAAGGAAGACATCACTTTCAAGAGGCATATCAACAGTTTTCTCAACTGGTCTCACAAAAGCACTTGTGGTTCCTCCATTACAGAAAACTACAGCATTCAGCAACAAACCCAGTACAGCAATTGCAGAGCAACATGAAAAACCCAGAAAACCCATGTTGAACTCTCCAATTCAAACCCAACTTAGCCCGTAAATCCAATCACCTTCACACACATATATATATAATTATAGTGTAGTATTATTTGGGCTAAATTGAAGAGGAATATTCAAGACCATGTACGAATATTTACATGTGAAGGGTCAAGAAAGCGATGGAGTCACAAGAGCAGGATAGGCGTTTAGGACCGGTGGCAGTGTTTCAGAAATTCCATGGAAAAAAATATATCGATTAGACAAAAATAGAAAAAAATTCAATGTAATAAAAAATAAGAGTGGACTTTGTAAAGTCATTATATTGTGGATTTTGAACCATTTTATTTATAATATTCGAATGCTGGCCATATTAAAACGGGGGAACTACACTAGTTTTTCAAAAAAAAAAAAAAATCCAAATTAATGAAATTTTTTATAAATATTTATAATGAAATTTATAATTTTTTTTCATTAATTTGCAAATATTTTACCCAATTCTCACTTATATGTAATTTTTCCTATTAAAATCTAAGAGAGTCATAATTCATCATTGTAATTATAATTTATTGTAAATATTATATAGGAATAAAATAAAATAATAATAATGATGGCCGAAATATTTATTGTGCCCAACGGGCACTTTATTTCGTTAAATTTATCTGTTATAATTTGATCATACAATCAAATCTAATAAAATTGCCTCTCCCTCCAAAATATTTGAAAAGTTGTCAGCTTTTTAATCCAAAATAATCAATAATACTTAAAACTAAAATCTAGAATATGTCTACCTCAACCTATGTGAGTGTGCTCTTTGGTAGAGTTGTGGGAAAGTGTTGATAGCTTATGCCTTAACAGCTTATAGCTTATAACTATTTCCATAAGTTGATTTCTGACTTATAAATTAAACTTCTCCTACCCCACTCAAAGAATAAGCTGATTTCTGACTTACAAAAAGTTATAAGCTGCATTGTTAAGTTAAACCAAACACATCAAAATAGCTTAAATTAAGTTGAAAGCTGAAATAAATTGAAAAAAAGCTGTAGCACTTGTGGGCTTTTGGTAAATGTATTTGGACCTTTCATTCTATTTTGGGAACCGTTGGTGTGTTCATTGGAAGTCCCACATCGGTTATAAGATACATTTTTAGGTGGACAAATTTCTATATGTTTGTTAGAAGTCCCACATCGGTTGGGAGACACATTTTGAGGTGGACAAACTCCTATATATAGGTGCAAGTGCATAGGGTTAGCTTATCAACTTCTATGGTTCTTTCTTGGTTTAATTAGCCATTACGAACCGAGCTTGAGTTATAAATTTTAGTTGTGCCGAGCTGGATTTTTGGCCATAATTCCATTGGGATTTCGGCCCTAGTTCCTTCGCCAAAGTTGTGTTAATTCTCGAAGGCTTTGTGGTGTGTGGTGGAGATCGAGTTCCGACTCTTTTCATCTTCTCCGTTTGAGCGCCGGATTCGAGGTAGGGATAACCTACTCCTTTTTATGAGCTTTGTCTTTAAATTTTAGCATTCTGATATGTTGGGGTTGTTGGGTAATTTTGAGAAAGTTTAGGGACTTTTGTGTAATTTTACAAAAGTTGGGGTTTTATTGCCTATATGCATGTTTAGCATAGAGAAATGTTAGAAATGGGAATGTATGGGATTAAAGGGTGTAGTTGAATTATTTATCGCTCACCTAGTTGAAATGTTGATTTTATATCAATTTTGTGCATTTATTTTCTGTTTAGAAATAACTGCTTTGGGCTATCGGTGGAGGATAGTCTTGATTGTTGTAGACTGTGCATGATGATTAGGCAGACTAAAACTAATCACTAGAATGTGTCATTGAGTATGACGTTAGAAAGAATACATTAACTCTATGTATTGACTGATGATGTGTACAATAATTGTTTATATGCATTGTGTTGTGTTGGAGGAGAGAGGTGATGTACTCCACGATTTAAGGGAAGAGAGGTGATGGACCTCTAAACCGGGTGTTGTGTGGGAGAAGAGAGGGGATGGACTCCGTAGATACAGCTCATATGCTTGTCTATTTGAAGTGTTGATATAGCTCATATGCTCATCTTCGGAAGTGTGATATAGTTCTTATACTTATCAATTGAAGTGTTGATATAACTCATATGCTTATCTGTTGATGTACTGATATAGCTAGTATGCTTATTTATTGTGAAATGAGGAAATGTTTAATATGAATTACTGTCTCATATCGGTTATTTGGTCAGGATTTGGACTATGGTTCTGAATTGAGAATTGAAAAGAAATGGAAAATGAAACTTTAATGTGTTACGAAAGAATGTAAAAGTGTTAACCATCTATCAAATTGTTAATCTTTTAGTCATTGTTCATAGCTGGTTTAGTGTATCTCTACTGGGCTGTTAGCTCACCCTATACGGGAATATCATTTTCAGGTACAGGTAGCATGCCATCTCCAAGGATATAGCTTGGGAGGCTAGAGGCGAATGGACCTTTTGATGTGTTGTTTTGATGTGTTACATGTGGTTTCAAGCCAAGGGCGTTATGTGTATTTGAGTTAGTACTCTATTCTGTGTAACCAAGTGTTGACTTGGAAAGCTGTAAGCCCGTAAGACATTTCTTTTTGTTGTTAACATGTAACACTGTTGTAAGAACTACTCTGATGAATAGAAAATGGTTGGTTTATTTTATATCAATGCATGTCTAAAGTGATGAGTTGTATGTATTATTTTGAGGGCGTTACATTCTGCACATACTGTCTCATGAGGAAGCACACTATCATCGCACAGTCAACCCTGTAACACAATACAACTCACTTCGCTTTGCCAAAAATTACAAATTTTACTCCCTACTACATATGTTTGTCATAAATATTCGTAGCACTTACGTGTCAGCCGCTTGCTGAGGGCAATCCATAACAGATTCCAACGTCCCGTCGATGTATAGGGGTGCCACATTTGTCGTCCTTGCACCAACGCCCACAATGCGGTTATGATATTTCAACCACTCACTGTTTCTGTCAAAGTGACACTTAACATTCAAGTTACCCTTACATGTACACCAATAAACTGAATGCAAAACACAAAATTGATGCGGACACTTTAAGCTTAAAAAATTTCACAATCATCAACCACATTCAAAATCATTCCAATTCATGTAACCACATACGTTGCATCCTAATTTGTAGACATTTCCAGCTTACCACATACGATACTTACACATGACAGTTTTGGAATATAGAGGTGTACGTACCACTTTAAGCGCCTCCGTGAAATGAGTGTCACGTAGGCCACGTCTCTGCCTTATTGAATTATAGCGTTTCCAATCCCCATTTTTTTTATCGTATACCATCAGCGTCCAGTGGTTGTCGTGGTAAATTGGGTAATGATGTACCGGTATCTTGTTGCGGATTTCATGTTCACCTCTAGGAACTTATCTCTCGACGTCTCACTAGGATTTCGCATCATGTCCTGCCATTTTAATTTCAAATTTGTTAGTATCATCCAACACACAACACCATACCATCTACAGCAGCTTGTCAATTCATACCGCACAAATGTTGCTAAAAAAATAACAGTTGTCTACATTGTTGTCTTCGTCAGCACAATTACGTTGCAAAACTGTTAGGATCACTGCATACGCATCAATTACCTGCCAACAATAAAATGCACACTGTTAAAATACGTACTAACATCCAATATATATTACATAATATAGTACACAACTTCCCTCCCATCCAACCCAAGGTTATTACAACACTAACCTTCCCACTCACACATGATTGTTGGACCAATGCCTGAATATTAAAAAAGTAGACACGCATCCCATTTTCTCCACCGTCCCAGATAACAGCCCTGCATTTTTAAACCCACAACCAGTTAGTACACTTAATATTAAATCGAAAACACGTTGCCACCACTTTCAGTACCAACAATTGCATTACCCATCTCCGTGAAAACTGTATACGTCTTTCAATCGTTGCTGATCATCTTCAGACAACATTGTCCACACGATGTCGCTGTGAGTCATACCAAATCCATTCCATTTTTTCCGTTCATGATCCACTTCGTCAATGTCAACAACATATCGCTGCCACAGCACAGGGATGTTACAAATTTTTGTAACCTGTCTCTCACACCCAACCACCTTCGGGTATTCGTAATCAGCCAATCGTAGCTCACGCCTCGGCTTGTTCTTAACACAGCGAACTAAAGACGACACTGCAACAACATTACTCTGCACAGCCTTGGCTGCCCTCACAGTGTCAGACAAATTTGCATTTTCATTCCCCCCCACGCCCCCTGCACAATTTGCGATTGGGTGTATGACCACTGCAGCTGGACATCGTTGCGGGCCACTGACGCGATGAATTTCTGAGGGTGTTTTTTTCAAGGGAGAATCAACCTCCACTGCGTCTCCTACCTCAATACACACTGCCCCCATTGGTATTGTCGACTTGCTTCCAGTGTTTTTTCCAAACTGCTGCGTTCAGTCCGACTAACGTGGCTGTCATTATAGCTGCCATACTTTTCTACTTGGTCTTCACTTGGTTGTCTTTTGCTGGATTCAATATTTGTAGCTGATTGTGTCACTGCATGCGTTTCATGGTCATCGACTTGGTTTTGTAACATTGCTACCTTCCCATCCAACTGTGTGACCAATGCTCTCAATCGCGCTATCTCTGCATCTTTTTCAGTAATAACGTTCTCGAACCCAATGAACAAGTTAACGGCTTTCGTTCCAATTATACGTTCCATAACGCCCACTCGTGCCTCCAATTCTTTAATCTTCACTGATTTCCTTCTGTTACCGTCTTCTAGCTCCTTGTTTTTGAGTAACATGTTTCGCAGATCTGCTTCCAAACGTTCGCCGTCCCCATCACCATCTGCTGCAGGTGTGCTTGACAATTCAAGTAGGTCGGGAAACAGGTTTGGGAAACCATCCTCCAGTGCAACGACCTTCCCACTGCGTTTTCCTTTTTGCTGCACCACTTTGCTAACTCCTTCAACGCCCTGATGTGGGGGCTCACTGTCAACATGACCACCGTTTGGCGAGTCTGGCTTCCAAAAATCAAAGCTTGCCTCTGTATTTTCCAATTCAACAACAACATTGCCTATTTCATTCATTTGTTCCTCCATGTGCACCACAAACTTAGCGTTTTCATTTCGTACTGGAACTTGGTCATCATTTGGTACACTCAAAGTGTATCGCTCAAGTATAGTCCCACACAGCTTGTCATAATTCACCTGCCATTCCAAACTCAGTGTATTATACTATGCAGATCAAACAAACACTGTTTTAAATTTTGTTGACAGGACAACAACAATTTCAAATTTTACCTGCAGTGATTCTGCTGATGTTAATTCCAGCCCTTTGATCTTACATATGAGCGATCCAACGTTCCACTTACAAAATCTTGGGAACGCAGCTTGGCGCTCTGGTTCTATGAGATTTGTGTGTTCACAAATCATAAACTACAACACAAAATAATATGCAACATTAGTTGTATTATGAAAGGCAATCATTGATTGGACAACTGATGCCAGCACAGGGTCAATGTGAACGGGATGTGTAATTAACATACCAACAGCGCAACGACGCAGCCGATGACCTTTTCAGGCCTAATGTGGAAATCGTTGAGGGAATTAATGAGAGTGTTGCGTACGGTTACTGTCCAGTCATAGTTTCGCAACGTATCCAGCCTGTCAATCACACGGACGAGAGACCAACCAATTGATTCTTTGGTAGTTGCAAAAAACAGCTTACCGCAAATGTAGAGACATAGAAGCTTCGCTACGTCTTCCTCATCACATTCAGTTCTTCCCTTCAACGCGTTAAACAGCAAATCCTTTACGAGCTTGCACGATATTCGTCCGACGGTAGGGCACCTCCGTTGCATGAAATCTGATGTTGGTTTCGGTGATGATGATACATCCAACTTGTCCTTGCCACATTGAATCCCAAAAATCAGTCGGATGTCGCTGTTACGTAGCGCCAACCCATGCCCTTCAACGTAAAATTTTTCGTCTCTTGGATTATATGTTTGGATGATCCTACATACAGTTTCATCACACTTCTTGAATGTATTTCTTCTAAATTGTGTGTCTGGATAGATTCAATCATCAGCCAAAATGGTGTTCTTTTAAGCTGCCGTATGTGTCTCTCATCCAAGTTCACCTCAAGAACTGTCTTGATTACACCAGCAATGTTTGAACGGTACATAAGCTTCGTTGTGTCGATATGCGTCTTGCTTCCCACACTTGATTGTGCTTTCGTACACTTGAATGGCAGCTTTGATTGTTTTTTGACTACAAGTCGTGTTGACATCCATTCTTTCAGCAGGGAACCCCGCATGCATATACCACTTGCCTTACGAGGGGTCCGTTGTCGAGCATTCACTGCAACAATTAGGAAAAATTGTGTGTTACGATTGTGTGGCAACATGTCGTGACAAAACATTAATGCAAAAAACTAATTGGCCATTGCAATTAACATTCCTAAACCAAATTGGCACGATAACTCCATCTGTTTAACAAATGCTACACACATATCATAGTTTAACAAATGTTACACACATATCACAGTTTAATTGTGTGTTAGACACATAACTGTTTTTCAAATGTTACACACATACTAGAATCGTATTAACATTACACAAATCCAAAAAAATTGTTACCATTCCAGTCAATGTCTAAGAAACAACTAATAAGGTTATGTCACATCAAGTGAATGTTCTTCCTCAAACCGTCCATTACTACTATTTCGTAATTTATTACATGAGTTTCAATTCAACTGTGTGCGACGTATGCCCTAATCCAAAAATTGTGATAAACCTCATCAAAAGCGTATACGTCAAACAAATAACAATCAATCACAAATTTGGTAACCAAAAACCGTACAAACAAACTTACGTGGCCTTTCATTTTTCAAATTGAATAACGTAACAAACCTTCAGCGTGCATCGATGTCGGTTTTGACCTGACATCATATAAATGTTAACCAATTCCCACAATTTCCTAACCATTTCGGCCAATGTATGACAAAAACATACAATGAACTTATTAGGTAACATCAAGACTACTGGTGTTCATCATACCATCCATGACTACCATGGACTATTACATCATAACCCTCCCCTGTTACATGGACATATCCAAATATTTGATTCCCCATACCACCAACACACAGTTTCGCAGTTCAAACATGTACACTACTGTGTAATCTATTATCATAACATGTGTGAGACATATGCCCTAATCCAAAAAATGTGGTAAACATCAGTCAATCATGATACATTCAGCAATTAACACACCTTCACACATTTGGATGCCCATAATCATACATAACCTTCAAAATCACCAAATGAAAAATGAAAACACACCTTCGCCCTGCATTGTCATCGTCAGTAGATCTGACAGTGCTCGGAATTAAAGTGATGTATATAAAACACGTTCCTCCTTCCCTATAATCAACTCTGCGACCCACCTTCCGTTAACATTTGCCGTGCCGCTGTGGGTGACGCAACACCGTTTCGAACACTACAACCCTAATATTTTTGTTTAGGGTTTTTGGCATTCACACAATGTTCTAACGTCGAAATGAAATTTGGATATACTCGAATCCCCAATTTCAGTTTCAAACATTAGGAATGGCAATGTTTCAAGTTTGGGAATGTCAACCGTCGATGTTTCCTTACACAGACTAGAATATTCGATGGAAAACGAGGGAAAAAGTAAAAACGCCTATAGTGCGCTCCATGTCTAAATCAGTAATTTTACCAACATTGAATACCCATTTTCACCCCAATTCAAACTTTCGAACACAATTTATTGAGGATAACGTTGACATTTTCCAAACGTTAAGACCTATTGGTTAAACAGAAAAAACACAGGACTAATCAGTGTATAAGTTCATCATTTGGGATTTATTGGTGCTTCTCCCATAAAATTATATAATTGTAATTATCGAATGAATTTAAAATTTTATATATATATATAATTTACAAACAGGCTCATTGTTAGACCTCACAAAATCCAATTAGCCCAATAATACTTTTTTAAGGTTTGATAATATCATTTTAGCCTATATAGCCGAGTTGGGCTAAAATTTGAAGCCCATTCAATTAATGGGTTGGAAATAAAATGTGTGTTTGAAACCTAATTTGGCTTAGCCCAATCCACTAATATATTTATTTTTATATATATTAAAAATATATATAATTTTTAATTTAAGATTTATCTCAATTTTAATTCAAACTCTTTATTTTGTGCACAAGCAAGGTTTTATTTATTATATTGGACCTCTTATTTTTTGACTTTTTTTATTACAATAATAATCTTAAATTAAATTATTAAAGAGGATATCAATCTGAGAGGGAGATTTGTGATCTGGAATTGGGCCCAACGAGGTTGGGCCGAGGTTGTTCGGCTCTGTCCTTGCTGGAATCTGCTCGGTTAAGGTAGGCCGAGGTCTGACTGAGCTACGCGGCATCCTGGTATCAAAGCCGATCAAGTGAGGTGTCTGGCGGCGGCCAAGGTTAGACCGGGCTACTTATGTTTGCTCGGTAGAAAGGTCGACGGCGGACGAGCATGAGCTTGATCAAGCTTGGCTACGCCGGGATGCAGTCGAGCCCGGTCCTCACGGGTCTTGGCTGTGGGAATACTTAGGCTTGGAGCGCAATATGGTCGTTGACAGCTGAGATGGTGCCACCCGATTGCCGAGCTCCCATAAGAGTGGGCAGGCAGTTGGGTTAGGTGATGTTCAGCAAGATTTGTGCTGATAGATGGGATAGCAGTGCCACATGTTGAGAGATCACTAGGAGTAGATTTGGGGCGCAGATGGTATATGAGCATGTCTGCGCCCCCCATACGGAGGTAGATGAACATTTTGGTAAGAGAAATACTTACACTCAACTCCCTTCTCCCTCTATCTATCGCCTGTGTGTGTGTTCTAACTTGATCGTTGGAGGGGTTTTCCGGCCACACACCGCCGGGTAGCTCACCGCCGTTGTGCTTGCAGGTCGATCGGACAGACAGGAGCTTGGAAGAAAGGAGTACGAGCTCGCCTGAATATTTGCTCCCCGTACAATTAGCGCCGTCTGTGGGAAGCTTTACAGGCAAAACCTTGTCTTCCAGGCTCATCTGATCACCGTTCATGGCGAACAACGACGAGTTTCCGTTGTCCGCCATCGACGGAGTTACCCCGGAATCAGGCAGACAGAGAGAAGGACATCCCGCCATCCCTCCAATGGCGGACTTGGAGACATTCCCAGGAGGGCAGATGGGGGATGCGCGGGATAAGCGCGGGAGGAGCTATGGTCACTCGCGGAGTCCAGACGGTCATCGGCGGCGGAGAGAATCGCACGCGAGACGCTTGGAACACAAGCTCAGAGACCAAGACGCCGTCATCTGGCGAATGGCGGCGGAGATGGAGGAGCTGAAGCGGCATGTTAAAGGGAAGGGTGTAGCTGGAGTGGGAGACCATAGTGAGCGCACCCAACCCCGCCGCTCAGGAAGTCAGAGTTAGCGGCACACTCCGTCCATCTCTATTACCAGAAGTTACAAAGTTGGTGATTCCGATGTGCGCGTAGAAAAGTCCAGCGCGCATGATAGCACTTACCAGCCCTCACGTTCGGAGACGACGTCGAGGTACTCTTATTCCGCCCGATCAGAGGATTTGCGGGCAGTCTTGAAGGAACGGGCTCGCTGGCGGGAGGCTCAGAGGGTGCCGGCGTTCCAGCGGCTATCCTACGGAGTTCACGCCAGCGAGGAGGTCGGAATGCCTCCACCCCGCCAGGCAACGTCGCTCCTTGTAGACTCGGACTTGGCGAGGCTAAGCGCCACCCCTTTCTCCCTAGAAATTGAAACGACATCGCTTCCGGCAGGCTTCCACCAGCCTAAATTCACACTTTACGACGGAAAAGACCGATCCTTACATGCATGTAAGCTACTTCCGACAGGTTATGGCCGGACATAGGCGGAATGACGCCCTCATGTGCCTTATATTCCCGTCAAGCTTAGGCGAACTGGGCTTGAAATGGTTTGAAAGGTTGCCCGAAGGGAGTATCGAGAGGTGGCATCAGTTGGCCGAAGCCTTTGTGACGCGCTTCAAAACCAACACAAAAACACCGAAGGAAGTTGACCACCTACTGAGTGTCAAGATGGAACCGAGCGACACATTGAAGGCATACAACTCCAGATATTAGGAGACCTTCAACGAGATCTTGGATTGCCTGGTCAACCTTGCAATCACACAGTATAAGCGCGGTCTCCCGGTCGGGCATAGACTGCGGGACTCGCTTACCATGCACCAGCCGACATCCATGGGCCAACTCATGCAACGCATCAATGAGCACATCCGAGTAGAGGATGATGCGTCAGCATCTACCGCGAAGGTAACTCTGGTAGCAACAGACAAGAAGTCAACTGGAAAAGTGCACACAGTCAAACAAGAGTCCAGCCGATCAGGTGACCGCGCTGAGGAATCAGACCATGGCTCAAATCGCAGAAGCCGGGGTAGAGGGCGTCGGAATGACCGGGATGACTACCCCTGGGATGATGTAGCGGATGCAAACAGAAGATTGAAGGCCAGGACAGGCATCACCACGCTCTTCAAGATTCCAATCTATCACATACTTAATGAGATCCGTGACGAGGAATATGTCCTGTTTCCAGCTAAGTTGGGCGACGGTCAGAAGGGCTTCAATCCGCGGTACCGTTGCACGTTTCACTGAGAGCGAGGTCATCGGACGGAGGATTGTTTGCCTTTAAGGCAACACTTGGAAGAGCTAGTTGCCGCCAGACACCTGGATCTTTACATTGATGGGGGAGTGAAGGCACATCCGGCTCTGGTTGACCCAAGGGGACTGGACGATCGAGATGCGCCACCACAGGGGGTTGTCAATGTCATCCACGGCATAGTGGAACCTGCGCGTGTATGCGAGCTCCGGGGAATGATCAAGCAGGCGGAACACATGAGGGAAGTTTTGTCAGTTCAACCTGCGATCAAGAGAGGGAAGACCGAAAAGAAAGATATGATTAGTTTCACTTCGAGGGATCTAGAGCATATTCAGACGCCGCAAAACGATGCCTTAGTAGTAACACTCCGCGTCAAGGAATTCGATGTCAAACGGATCTTGATCGATCAGGGAAGCTCAGTCGAGATCATGTATTACGACGCGTTCAAGCAGCTCAAGCTCCGGGATACAGACTTGGCTCCAGCAACTTCGCCACTGGTTGGATTCAACTCGCAACCGGAGTGGCCTTTGGGAAAGATCATCCTGCCGGTCAAAGTGGGATCCGTGGTCAAACAAGTGGAGTTCTAGGTGTTACAAGTGCCTTCTACTTACAACCTGATCCTTGGAAGGGGATGGCTTCACGCTATGCAAGCCGTAGCGTCGACCTTCCATCAGGTGATGAGATTCCCCTCGGCTATGGGGGCAATCGAGGAGATTTTGGGAGATCAAGTCATGTCCAAGCAGTGCTTCGTGGCGGTAAACGGGAGCCGGGCTGCCAAAGGCTTCGTTCAAATGATAGAAGGACCGGAAGACTGGAGAGTTCTTGAGGATGTGGGCACAAAGGCAGAGGACAAGGCCATTGAGGAATTGGTGGAGGTGCGGATCGATACGGAACAGCTGGACAAATTCTTCTTGCTCGGCTCCAGCCTTAATGCCCAAGAAAGGACCGAAATGGTTGAGTTTTTGACAGCCAACATCGAAGTCTTTGCGTGGTCGCCTTACGATATGCCCAGCCTCGATCCAAGTTTTATCTGCCATCACCTCAATGTCTTCCCTGGAGCAAAGCCAGTCATTCAGTGAACAAGGAGATCGGCGCTGCATCACGCAGAAGTAGTTGCGGAGGAAGTAAAAAATTTGCTTGAGGCACGAGCAATTCAGGAAGTGCACTACCCTCGGTAGATTTCCAACACGGTAGTGGTGCCCAAGAAGAATGTGAAGTGGCGAGTTTGTGTCGATTACAAGACAGTCAACCGAGCTTGTCCGAAAGATAGCTTCTCTTTGCCCCGAATTGACCAGCTTGTGGACTTGACGGCTGGATATAACAGGCTCAGTTTCTTGGATGTCTATCGCGGCTACCATCAGATTGCCATGCATGGGCCCGACCGAGAGATTACCTCCTTCACGACTCCAATGGGACTCTTCTGTTACCGTGTCATGCCTTTTGGTTTGAAGAACGCCGGGGCAACTTTTCAGAGGATGGTGACCAGGATGTTTGCTCCTTTGCTTGGCCGGACAATGGAGGCTTACATCGATGATATGGTGGTTAAAAGCCGGCATGCGGCGGACCACTTGTCCGACCTGGCCGAGATGTTCGCCATTCTCAAAAAGCACAAACTGCGCCTGAATGCGTCTAAGTGTGCCTTTGGCGTGGGATCCGGGAAATTTTTGGGATTCCTAGTCACGAACCGAGGCATCGAAGCAGACCCCACACAGATCAGAGCCGTGCAAGAGTTGAAGCAGCCCAGCTCGGCTAAGGACGTGCAGCATCTGGCCGGAATGGCCGCCGCGCTTAATCGATTTATAAGCCGGTCATCAGATCGCTGCCGCCCTTTTTTTCAGGCATTGAAATCAAAGTTCTCGTGGGATGAAGAGTGTGACCGGGCTTTGGCCGAGCTCAAGGAGTATCTGTCTTCGGCGCCACTATTGGTTACACCAAAGCCCGGCGAAGAACTCTGTCTTTACCTTGCTGTTTCACAGCATGCAGTCAGTGCGGTGCTTGTCCGAGCTGAAGGAATTAAGCACCTCCCAATCTTCTACGTCAGTAAAACCTTACTACCGGCCGAGTCGAGATACTTGCCGTTAGAAAAGCTTGCTTTGGCATTGATGATGGCTTCCAGGAAGTTAGCGCACTATTTCCACGCCTATACCATCGTCGTTCTGACCGAGTTCCCCCTTAAGGCTTTGTTCGAACGGGCGGACTTTTCCGGTCGGATTCTCAAGTGGGCGGTCGAATTGGGACAATTTGATGTGAAGTTCTAGCCGCGCACAGCTATAAAAGCCTAGACCTTGGCCGATTTCGTTGCTGAATTCTCACTTGGAACTCATCCGGTGTGCCCGGTCGATATTGACGCGGCAGCTGAGGTAAATGCAAGCCTGGCCGAGATACAACAACCTGGTGGAGTTTGCGACGCAGAATTTGCGCGCCCCACCAACGCACCCTCAGTTTGTACAACTCCACCGACCGGTGATGCGATGACGGGGTCGGGTCTCACCGACCAACCTTTTCTATCCGGTGCCGCATCACCACGGGGGGAAGAAACGGAACCACTCAGCACAGAGCATACGGCCGGCATAATACCGCAACTTGGTGATTCGCCTACAGACTTGGGCATTGTGGATCAACTTGCCGAGTCCGGTGCCGAATCACCAAGGGGGGGCAGAAGTGGAACCAATCAGCACAGATCATGAAACCGGACAGCCGAGCAACCGTGATCCCATCACACTTCGAGGCTCGCAGGACCCTTCAGAATGTTGGAAGCTCTTCATGGGGGAGATGTGGAAACTTTTCGTTGATGGAGCGTCGAACCGTCACGGTGCCGGGCTAGGTATCGTTCTTATCTCGCCGGATGGCCTGACTATTGAACATTCTATCACCCTTGGCTTCCCAACATCTAACAATGAGGCCGAGTACGAGGTGCTTTTGGCCGGACTCAAGAGCGCTCTTCAGATGCAGGCTTCCGAGTTAATGGTGTACAGTGATTCCCAGCTTGTAGTTAACCAAGTCGCTGGGATTTATGAAGCAAAGGATGACAGAATGGCAAAGTATTAAGCTCTGGTCAGGGAACACATCAAGCAATTTCAGGCGATTAGAGTTCAGCAGTTTGGCCGTGAAGAAAACAGCCGAGTAGATGAGTTGGCCGGTCTTGCTTCCATGGTTGATACGTACATCTCCTAACCCCCCTTTTAATTGAATTCCTTCCGCGGCCCAGCATTAAGGAAGCCGGGCAGACGGATGTACTCTGCGCCGCTCTGGGTCCTTCATGGATGGACCCTATAATCCTGTTCCTCAGAGACCGGACTCTTCCAGCCGAAAAGAAGGAAGCACATAAAGTGCGGGTGAGAAGTCAGAGCGGTTTTGGCTCTCTCCATCCGGCGCTTTATACAAGAAATCTTTCGCCGGTCCTTACCTGAAATGCGTGCACCCGAGTAGCGTGGAGGGCCTTCTTGTACGAAATTCACGAAGGCATCTGTGGCAGTCATATCGGGGGCAGGTCCCTGGCCTACCGAGCTATTTCGCAGGCTACTGGTGGCCGTGCATGTAGGCTGACGCACAAAAATACGTTCGCAAGTGTGAAAAGTGCCAGAAATTCGCCATATCAGATCCACTCAGCCGGCCAGGGAACTTCTTCCCCTCACCAGTCCTTGGCCTTTTGCAATGTGGGGGCTAGATATAGTGGGGCCGCTCCCAGCCAGCACCAGGCAACCGGAAATTTTTCATCACAGCCACAGATTATTTCACCAAATGGGTTGAAGCTGAGCCCTTGGCAACGATCAAAGAGAAAGACGTGAAGCGGTTTGTCTGGCAGAATGTGGTCACACGGTTTGGCGTCTCCAAGATTTTGATCTTTGATAACGGCACCCAGTTTGACGGTTGCCTATTCAGAGGATTTTGTGAAGATCTAAAGATTGAATTCTACAACTCTACTCCGGCTTACCCGCAGTCCAACGGTCAAGCCGAGGCATCCAACAAGGCCATCCTGGATGGGTTGAAGAAAAGACTTGAGAAAGCTAAGGGAAAGTGGGCCGAGGAACTCCCCAGCGTCCTTTGGGCATACCGCACAACCCCGCGACGGTCTACCGGGAAAACTCCATTTGCTTTGGCTTATGGCATGGAGGCGGTCATACCTTTGGAAGTTGGCATGCCCACCCTAAGGAGTGAAAGTTTTGAGCCCGAGCTGAACACCGAGGCTATCGCCCTGGAACTTGATCTAGTGGAAGAGCGTCGGGAAAAGGCCCTCATCCACGTGGCCGCCTATCAACAGGAGCTTTCAAGGAAATACAACAAAACGGTGCACCCCAGACCGTTCAAAGTAGGTGATTGGGTGTTGAGGAAAATTATGGGCAACACCCTGGTGCCAGGTAAAGGCAAGCTAGGGGCAAATTGGAAAGGACCCTACAAGATAATCGGTCTGGCGGGCAAGGGGGCATACCACTTGAAGGATCTGGATGGTAGAACAATACCCCGGCCATGGAATGCGGCCAACCTCAAACTGTATTATTTCTAGCTTTAGCCTTCTTTTTGTGCAATGGAATTTTTTGGCTTACACTTCAGAATGTAATTCTTTTTGTCAATATATAGAAGTGTTTCTTCTTTGCTTTAGTATTCAGATTGTTATTTTGATGAAAAAACCGAGATGCTTATTCCGGTTGAAGGCGTTGATGTTTTGTTCAACTTAGGTATCTTCAACCGAGATGATTTACTCCGATTGAAGGTGTTGATGTTTTGTTCAACTTGGGTATTTCCAACCGAGATGATTTATTCCGGTTGAAAGAGTTGATGTCTTGTTCAGCTTAGGTACTCTCAGAATTAAACCGAGATGACTTACTCTGGTTGCGGAGTTGATGTTTTGTTCAACTCTCAGAATTAAACCGAGATGATTTATTCCGGTTGCGGAGTTGATGTTTTGTTCAACTCTCAGAATTAAACCGAGATGATTTATTCCGGTTGAAGAAGTTGGTGATTTGTTCAACTTTGCTGTTCCAACCGAGATGGTTATTCCGGTTAAAGAAGTTGGTGATTTGTTCAACTTTGCTGTTCTAACCGAGATGCTTATTCCGGTTGAAGAAGTTGATGTTTTGTTCAACCTAGTTATTCTCAACCGAGATGAGTTACTCCGGTTGTAGGTGTTGATGTTTTGTTCAACACCCAGGTTCCAACCGAGCTGTTTACTCTAGTTGGCAGAGTTGATGATTTGTTCAACTCTCAGAATTACTCCGGTTGGCAGAGTTAATGTTTTGTTCAACTCTCAGAATTAAACCGAGATGATTTACTCTGGTTGAAGGCGTTGATGTTTTGTTCAACTTAGGTATCTCCAACCGAGATGATTTACTCCGGTTGAAGGTGTTGATGTTTTGTTCAACTTGGGTATTTCCAACCGAGATGATTTACTCCGGTTGAAGGTGTTGATGTTTTGTTCTACTTGGGTATTTCCAACCGAGATGATTTATTCCGGTTGATGGCGTTGATGTTTTGTTCAACTTAGTTACTCTCAACCGAGATGTTTATTCCGGTTGAAAAGAGTTGATGTTTTGTTCACTTATGAAATTTAAGCCGAGATGTCTTTTCCGGTTGTATGAATTACTTAAAGTGGTTTGTCTTGCTGAGGTGTTTTGTTCGGCTGAAGTTATGAGACATGTATACCGCTCAAAGACTTGATGAAATTTGAAATTTTCATTGATAGCAAATAAGTACAAAAGGTGGGGCTGATAGCCCGGTTACATTGTAAAGCAAGCACAAAAACAAAAAAAAAGAAAACTAAGCTAAGGGGGAAAGGTTGGTGAATTCATCTTCGGTTGCCTCCAGGTTGACCGTAGAAGATCAGTCTTGGGCACCGGGCTCAGTTCGGGCGGGCTGCTCCTACTCTTGTTGGTCCTCTCCCTCGGTGCCTATCTCGGCCCCTTCTTCCAGACCTTCCTCGGCCTCAGCCTACAACGCGCTGAAGACGTCGTTGGCATATGGCACGAGATGGGTCGGCAGGAAGGCAGGTGGCAGAGTGGCAAACACGTCGGTGTCTGGACCTTGACCGAGATGTTCGCAGGCAGACTTCCAGCCGGCTTTGAAGTAAATGTCTTGAGTGGCGAAGACTTGCTTCTTGTAGCTGTCCTCGGCTTCATTGAAGCCGGCGTTATTGGCAGCTTGACAGTCTTTCTTCCTTGACTTCTTGAGCGCGTCAAGCTCGGCCTGGAGTTCATCCCGCTTCTTCTCGGCCTCGCCAAGCTGACCGAGCAACCTGTTGTTGTCGGCGTTGGCGATTTCAAGTGAGGACTTTGCTCGGCCAAGCTCGGTCTGAAGGCTTTGAACTTAGCTAGCGGTGTCATTCGCCTTTTGCCGAAGTCTGTGGATGCACTCCATGACCAAGTGTTGCTTTTAGATGGCTTGCAAAAAGAGAATTTGATCAGAGAAGAAACCATGCAAACACTTGTGAAAATTTAAGTAGAAGATTGAGATTCTTACCCTGGTCATGGATTTCACGGCTGATTTCACCAGCCGGGTGTCAGGAACGTGGTCGCTGCCAACCATGTCGCTCGGGCAGCAGCAGAGCTTTTGAAAGTTCGAAGGCGAGCAAGTGCTCCTTGTCGCCCTTGACGGAAGCGTTAGCCGGGATGTCTTTAACCCGGTGCTTTAGCTGTGGCCGCCATGGTGGTGTGGGGTCGGCGGTGACGGTGGGTTGCTCGGTGGTTAGCTCAGCAACCAGCTCGGCAGATGGGTCTGCGCGAGGTCTTTTGCCAGCACGGCGAGTTTCTTGTCTGGCTTGCCCGGCTGCTGGAGATGCCAGGGTAACCACGGCGCCGCTGGATTGACCGGCAGCTGGCGGCGGGGTGATGCTCGGTATTTCAGTTGAAGTGGCGGTTAGGAGGTTCTTGATGCGGCTTCGTTTGGCCATCTCTTGTTCCTCGGTCAACCGGATTAGCGGCACGTCCGATAGAGTTGGGTCTGGAGGAGGTGAAGGAGCACGGAGAAAGTCTGTGACCCTACTCCAGCGTGGGGCTGAGTACCGGTATGTCGGAGTGTAGCCAAGCAATTCGTTGCAATCGCGGTTGCGGTAGTGGAGCACGGTCCGGATGGCTTCTACGTTGGGATATTGGTAGTTGGCTTGCAAGGCTTGAATTGCTGCAAAAGAAACAGGAAAAATTGTGAAGTACAGAATATTGAAGAGATTCAAGTGACCGAGCAAATTAGCGCGGCTTACATGTGGAACCGAAGTTCTTGCTAATCGCCCAGCCTGGTACGTCAGCTGGTTCATAGTTGCCAAACACCCAGAAAAAGTCATCGTCATGAAGGTCTTTATCTGGGGTGCCGGTCACTATTTTCTCTTTGCCCGGTCGAATTTTTAAGTAATATGCGAGGCCATCCCCGGTGTGCCCAAGTGTGTATTGCCTCAATATCTCGGCTAAACCTAAGTTGGTGCCTAGCCGGTTGTTAAGCTCGTGCACGCCATTGATTTTTCGGTAGGTGTTGGTTGAGACTTGGGTGGGAGCTAGCTCGGTCCGTCACAGAAATTCGGTCATCAAGGGGTTGACCGGAAAGCGGAGGCCTCCTTCGACGATGGACAGCACGGTAAAGGGGCACTGGTCTAATATGCCCCAAGGGGTTGTTTCAATTTTTGCAAGCTCAAGGTGGACGTCGGCCGGGATGCCGTACTCCTCCCGGAATGCGACCAGAGCAGCCGGGATATCGACAAGGAACCGGAATTTCCCCATGTATAACCGGCTGGGTTAGCTTGGCTGAGGAGGTTTGGCACTTGCTGATGATTGATGGCTGCTCGGTCTTTGGGAGCCTCAGTGTTTAGGCAGTGGTCCCCTTGGACTCTGTAGGAAAAATGATGGCAATGAATTGTAAGTGTGAGCACGGTCGCGCAAAGCGAGCTTGAATTTAGCTCGGTCATGAGGAGTGCCAAACCACCTCGGTCGTAAAGGCTAACCAAGGAGCTCGATCGTCCAAGCGGACCAGATGTTAGCCCGGTCGAGCGGCCAGGTCCTTTTGTTATCCCGGCCAGGTACTAAGGTTGGGACAAACAGGTTATTTGCTCGGTCAGATTGGCTTTTTGGATCAAATGAAGACGTGGAGCCCGGTCCGCCCCAGATCTTCAGTGTTCTTCAGGAAAAATGAAGAACACCATTCGCAGTTGGAGGTTTGGGATGGTTTTTAGTGCTTATGTCCTAAAAGCTACGTTTTAGTGCCCTAATGTGTGAAATCTCGAAGGAAATAACAACAAAAGGGGAGTTGGAGGGCATACCTGTGAAGGGCAATAGCTACTTTCTTGAACTCGAGCTCAGGAATGGCAGGTGAGAAATGGCAAAAGCTCTGGATCGGCAAGGAAGAGTGAGAATCGGTAAGGGCGAAATGAGGAGGAGGAAGGCATGTATATTGAGGAAGAAAGACCGCCCAAATTCGAATTCTAGGGGACGGCTGGGTTGGCTGCTCGAGGACCAATGGGGGATTGACACGTGTCCCCATTAATTGCAGCGTCAGAGTTGAAGAGACAGGGAGATCAGATGAGGCGTCAACTGGGCAAGACAAGAGACGTTAAGGTCAGACGAGACGTCGACCGAGCAAGACTAAGAACCGAGCACGTAAGTTAGCTCAGTTAGTTTCTTGCAAATTATGAACCGAGGAAGAAATTATCCCGGTCAGAATGGGTAATCCCAGTCACGCTTGCGCGGACGGAATTAAGGGGCAATTGAGAGGGAGATTTGTGATCTGAAATTGGGCCTAACGAGGTTGGGCCGAGGTTGTTCGGCCCTGTCCTTACAGGAATCTGCTCGGTTAAGGCAGGCTGAGGTCTGACCGAGCTACGCGGCATCCTGGTATCAAAGCCGATCAAGTGAGGTGTCTGGCGGCGGCCAAGGTTAGACCGGGCTACTTATGTTTGCTCAGCAGGAAGGTTGACGGCGGACGAGCATGAGCTTGACCGAGCTTAGCTACGCCGGGATGCAGCCGAGCCCGGTCCTCACGGGTCTTGGCTGTGGGAATACTTAGGCTTGGAGCGCAATATGGCCGTTGACAGCCGAAATGGTGCCACCCGGCTGCCGAGCTCCCATAAGAGTGGGCAGGCAATTGGGTTAGGTGATGTTCAGCAAGATTTGTGCTGACAGATGGGATAGCAGTGCCACGTGTTGAGAGGTCACTGGGAGTAGATTTGGGGCGCAGATGGTATATGAGCATGTCTACGCCCCCCATACGGAGGTAGATGAACATTTTGGTAAGAGAAATACTTACACTCAACTCCCTTCTCTTTCTATCTATCGCCTGTGTGTGTGTTCTAACTTGATCGTCGGAGGGGTTTTCCGGCCACACACCGCCGGGTAGCTCACCGCCGTTGTGCTCGCAGGTCGATCGGACAGACAGGAGCTTGGAAGAAAGGAGTACGGGCTCGCCTGAATATTTGCTCCCCGTACACAATCATTTTGGGATACTCCATCTCACAATTGAATGCACACACTCACTAAATAATGATAGGTTTTATGAGAGTGCCCACCTCTATCACAACCCACCCATCTTCCCTAAATCTTACCTTCAAAACCTTGAGAACCTTTCGACGGTGATATTCCAGCAGTAATGATAACAACCATTTGATTACACACATTTTCTTGAGACAAGAGGAGTATAACAATGTAAGTTTATAAGACATTTGATGGTGTAAATGAGGTTGGCCTTGTAAGAGTAAGTCTCTTGAAAAACACATAAAAAATGGTGAAAAATGTTCCTTTTTTTTTGCACTGAACTTCTGAATATATAACAAAATTTTGGGAATTATTTATCTGTTCGGAAATATGGGCTCGAGCATTGATTGTTTGTTCGGGAACACATATCTGCATATGAAAATTGTTTACATTTGCAAGAGTTTTTGTTTTATCAAGTTTAGGAATACAGTCCTAGACGTTGGTTATTTATTCGAAAATACATGCTCGAACATTGTTCAAGAACATAAGTCCAAACATTCTCAGTGAAAGAGAAATGAAAGAGACTTCGAATGATAGGAGAGAAGCGAGATTGAGACTAAACAAAACGCAAATTGGCTCTCTTCAAACTATATATATACATAGATATATTTATATTTGTTAATTTTAGGGTTTAGGTTTGATTAAAGAAATTGATGGAATTGAAGGAAGACGCGTGCACCTAATGCGAAGAAAAAAATGAAGATCATAAAGGACACGTTCCTTATATCGATTGATTCACTCCATAAATATTTTTCTTCTACCATCATAAGAGAGATAATGGGTTTTAGGAAGGTTTTTTTTTTTTTTTTTGTTAGGATTTTGGGAGATAATATTTTTAGGGGTGTGGCGGTGTGTATTTGAATGGGAGTGAAATTTTCATAAGAATAATTTTGGTACTCCATCTGTTCCAAAATATTAGTTTCTTATTCAAATTTTTATTGTCCCAAAATATTAGTCATTTAAAAAAAAATAAAATACTAAAATAATATGAATTTTCTATTTTGGTCTCCTTTTAAATTCATTAATTAACATACAAAAAGTATAATTACAACAATTGATATTCAAAAAAAAAAAAAAGATGCACTATTTTAAGTTTAAATCAATGGGTAGTTTTGAAAACTTAATGGCTACGTTTGGTTTAATTTTAGAATTGTGATTCTCTTTTTGGAGTTAGGATTCGAGTGTGGAATTATGAGTTGAGTTTTGAGTAATTGAAAATTTGTTTGGTTATGAATTTTGAAAAGCATGGATTTGGTTTATTCAATCATTTGCTCAGACATCCTCCCAGACATCCGGCTAGTTCACTGAAACAGTGCAATTTATTTATTTATTTTTTGCGATTGCAGCTTGTTATTTGAAAAAAAAAATGAAAAAATTAAATGTGTTTTAGATATTTTTTAAATATAGAAATTATTTTTTTTAGATTTTCTATAAAAAATAATTTAACAATCTCATCACTAACCATATTCAACACTATATCATCAAAAGAGTTTTGAATTTTGAGTTGTGTGTTTGGTTATGAGTTGTGAAATTAATTTTTGAATTGAGTTTGAATAATTTTGAGTTGTATATTTGATTATGAATTTTGAAAAGTGATTTGAAAAATTTGACTTTGGAATTTTTCAAAAAGTTGATTTTTTCGAAAATGATGAATATTCTAGGAGGGAGAGAATATTATTTGGGAAAAATAAATAAATTTTAAATTTTTTAAAGTTTATAAGTGAGGAATCAAAGAAATAGGAGATTCAAAATAATAAATGAGATGTTAATAACAATACTCATTTGAATAACAATTTAATGAAATAATGTTATGACCATGTTTTGTTTTTGAGAAAAAATTTGCTAAAATTATGCAAAAAGTATAAGTATTTTTTTAATTTTTTTTATCAAATTAAAATTTAATTTTAATTACATATATTTTTTTTTTTATGAAAACCAAATCTAATATTTTTTAAAAAATATTTATTAAATTTTAAATTCTACAAATTAAATTAATTTTAGGTAACCCTCATTTTTGGCAACATCGACGGCCGTGAGTCGGTCGATTAAAAAATCGGAAATACAATTGCAATCAGAGAATGCTACACCCCAGTCGCATGCGATTGCACCCGCTTTCTTCCCTACGATTACACAATTGCAAAACTCACCGGTTTCTCTTTCTACAAGCAAAGTGCGAAACCAAACCAGACCCATCGCAGAAATCTGTATCAAAGAGTAGAGAGAGAGAGAGAGAGAGAGAGAGAAGCCATGGAAGGTCAAGAGGGTTCGCAGCAACCTCAGCTAGTGCTAGCTCACAAGCTATTCCTCCTCACCCAACCAGACGTCCCTGACATCGAGAAAGTTCGTCTCCGCCAAGAGGTCCTGGACTTCGTCGTAGCCGATGGTAACCACCACAATCAGCACAACACTCTAATCGATTTGTTCTTGGTAGTTTTGTTCGTTTTTGTGGATTGATTTAGGGTTTTTTATTGCATTGTTGTAGATATGGCCCCGCTTTACGAAACCCTAGCCGCCAATTCCGTGCTGGACTTGGATCAGTCTGTCTTGGCCTCGATGCGTGCCAAGATCGATGAACAGCTCAAAAAACTCGATGAAAAGTGAGTTCACATTCTCCAAAACGTTTTAAATTTTTAACTCTGAAGCTTTTTACTCAAATATATGCTTAAATCTGAGTTTATCCATTGGTGTGATTCATTTTAAATTGAGATTTTACTCAAAAAACTTGAGTAAGGGCTGGAGATGCCCTCACTGGCTTGAATTAGTTCTGACATTACATAATCTGGGAATGTAATTTCTTACATAGGGTGAGTTCAACAGGAAATTTTGGTGGTGTCTAAGATGGGAATGTGATTTTTTACATCTATACTATTGTATAAAGCACATAGCTCTGTGAAGCTTTGTCACAATTTTCGCTACACGCTGCTTCAAATTTAGCAGCTGTCATGATTGATCTAACTTCTTTATAGTGGTCAAGACTTGGAGCATGGGGTGTACTCTTTCCAAGGTCTCATTCGAAACCTCATAAGTACAAATAATTTCTTGGGGCTAGTCCATACAGGGCTTTGCCCTGGTTTAAATGGGCATTTTTCTAGTGGAAGGTGGGATTGGTCCCTCGGATTAATCGGTCCAGTGGGCTGAATACCGAGTTATCAAAAAACGTAGTGTGTGCTCACTCCTCTAGTATATTTATACACATACATTGCTTAGTAAGTAGAAACGTGCTTTTTTGTTAATGTATTAGTCCTTTTATTGTTGTGGGAAATCAGTATGCAAGATAATATATAATTTGAAAATGTAGAATGTGAGGAGGATGGGTTCTCTTCTGGGTGACTTGGACTGGTTTTTTGTGTATTCAAACAAAACTGGGTGAACATTCTGCATTATCCTGCTGAGGGCGATCATAATGGTTGAGATTTGAACTTCAGTTGTGGGGTTAATCCACATTTTGATTAGATTTTGCAAGTGTTCGAGTTTTTAGACAATATTTCTACTCGAGATTTTAGGTAACATTATTGTGTTGCTTAGAAGGTTGAATAACAAATTGAACTTCGTTGATCCATAATGCGCTTGTTTAAGAGGTGTATATGTGTATTGCCAAATCAATTGTTAAGCCAATTTTGATTATAAAAATACTAATGGCAACCATAGGTTAATCACATCAAAATTATGAACATAACGATTTACATGAAAAACCCTTGTGAGCAAAGGGGAATGTATCAATCAAGACTTTACCAAGCTCAAGATAAAGGACTTACTACCCAAACATAATTAACCTTAATCTTGTAGTCTTCTGTAAAGCCCTTTGTTTGCTCTCCATTCCTCATGGCCCTGAACACCTCAATTGCTGTTGATCCAACAGATCAAGTGAATTCCTGGCTTCAATCTTCAATCCTAGGTCCTCGCAGCCGCGTTACCCCAACAGTTGAAGGTTATGTGTGACAAGTGAATGTGCATGTATTTTATGAAAACACTTTAGAGCTCCCTAAAGTGATGAACAAGGTTCTGAAAAGCGGTTGCAGTCGCCGTAACGGTGGCGGTGGCGCGGTTGCGGTTGCGGTTGCGGGGTGTAAAGGCCGTAGCGTAACGGTTGCGATAACCGGAACCATGAATTTTTTTTATTTTTAACACAATTTAAAAAAAACTTACCGATATGTATATTTTTTTTCTATGATCATATTTATTGGGTTTAAAATAAATATTGATCAATTTTTGTAAATTTTTAAGTATGATCCAATATATTTTATATTTTTAAATCAGTATAAACTGAGTTTTTTACATTTTATTTTAATAATTAATGACTTTATATTATACAAAAAATCTATCACTAACTATTATATATAAAATAAATAATGACAAAAGTAAGAGAATAAATAAGAGCCTAAATATATATATATATACATATTTTAATCAAGCCAAATAGATAATGACCACATTTTATTATTATTATTATTATTATTATTATTATTATTATCAAACAATATATAGATATACACACAAACAAAATGGTTGAGTGATAGCAGCTGAATAGAATATCATAAGTCTTATAGTTTCAACAAATCAAATACATGTTCTTCATCTTCCCTCTTCTCTCTCTATCTCTTGCTCCTCCATCTTCTCTTTTCTCTCTATCCCTCTTCCACAATTTTCAGCTTTTTTTTTGTGTGTTTTTTCGAAAGAAACAGTTCGGAACCATTACGTAACGGTGCGTAACCGGCCGTTATAACTGTTACGGTACCGTTACGATCGCTATGGCAGCCGCTATAGCTGACACACCTGTGAATTTCAATCACACTGCAAAAGCGGTCGTAACGGGTGGCAGTAACCACCAAAACCGTTACGTAACAGTGTTACGTAATACATAACGGTTGCGGCCGCTTTTTAAAACCTTGGTGATGAATACATCATGAAAAACAAGTTCAAAAATTGAGGAAAAAATGGGTTTCAAGGTATTTTGATAACCTATGCATAAATTAGTTTTTTTTCACACTCAAAAGCTGTTGTAATTCTTGTTACTCCAAAAAGAATTCCTAAGCCAAGTTAATATAGAACTTCCAGAATCATAAACCAATTTGATTGAAATCCATAACCGTGCTCGAGTGGACTTCAAGCATAGTTCATAGGAGATCTTTAGATTGCAGCTCGTTCGAGCAGCTTCAACCGCACATTGTGAAGCTCGTAGGAGTTCTGCAGGAATGCCTCTGCTCTAGCCCATTTCTAACTGGTTTTCTACGAAACTTATTAACAAGACTATATTAGGGTTAAGTAGGTAAAAAGTGTGCAACTCAAAAATCAAGTGTCTTAAATTCTATTGCAACATGTTCATATAGATTTACTTGCGTGAGTAACAGAGCTGTGCCCGCATTTATTGTGATGGTCTTCACACGACAACATTTTGGACAACAATTTTTATCTAGCTAGCTACCTTCACCTTCTTTTTTTATTTATTTTTTGACAAGTAAAATAGCAAAACCTAGTTACCCTTACAACCAAGTTTAAATACAATACAACCAAATCCCATGTTTTGTCTTACGAAATTGCCAACCTAAACTAAATATTTAGATCTCAGCTAAAATGCCGAGAAAGGTATAATATTGTAACAAACACAATTGTTATCTATGTGTATATAACTATATATATTATTTGCATTTTACTTAGTTTATGGAAAAGGTTGTGGATGCCTTTTATATTGTCTCTTTTTTCCATCTTATAAATTCAGTTGGTGATGTCGTAGGTGACCATTTTCTTTAGGGAGTTTTCTTATGCTCACCTCCTAATCTAACATTTATGATGGATGCTGGATCTCTTATGAAAAAAGTTGGTGTTGGTAGCCGTAGGTTATTGATGAGGATTAGTTCTGAACTATTTTATTAAACCCAAGGAAAGGGGAAAAAAATAATATACTTTGTAATGGGGGGTGCTCTAGTGGATCAGTTGCTGCGCTGATCCAACTTCAAGTATCATTTCTACCACTTCACAACATTTGGAAGTTATCTTCAGTGACACTATGTTTGGATTTGGGGTTTGAGGGGGAAGCGAAGCATAGGGAGGGGATGGTTTAATATAATATTCATCTTGTTTGGATTGTTTTTGAGAAAACTATGGAAAGTATATGGAGGGTTTGTGAGGGGAGAGAGGGTCCACAAATTGAGCACTTTTCTTCTCCTCTAAATTTGAGAGGAAATGGAGGGGAAGCGAAGTGCTGGTTTTTAAATATAATTTTAATACCAATTATACCCCTCATTTTATGAAAACATAAGTATATAAGGGTCCGTTTGGACAGATATGGATTTCAAATCAAGGGATTTGACATTAAATGAATAGAAAAACAATGGAACAAGATAAGTTGAGATAAAAAAGATGTATATTTTAGAAGGATCCTTATATTTAGAAAGATAATTCTTGGCATGATTTCAAATAACTAGTTTTATATAATTTTTTCAAATCCATTATAATAAAACTATTTAACTCAATCTTGAAATACATAAGTAAACTAGCATTTCTAAATTTGAGTTTTTGTCCTTGAATTATCAAGGTCAAATCCCTTGATTTTTGAAATCCATGTCTATCCAAACATCCCCTAATTTTTAAACATTACCTATTTGGCTTTTGTACCTACCTTCCATTTATAATTATTGTCTAACTGAACAAAAGGAAGGAAAGGTCACGCTACCTACCCCCTGGTTAATTATTATCTAACCAAACAAGAAGAGGGGTAACTCCCGTCCCTTCTCTGTCCGTCACTAATTTATACTGCCCTTCACTCCCCTTTCTGTGTATCTAAATGTAGTGCAAGTGTCTATGATGTACAGTTGATTGATCTCTATTATACTTGACATTGTTGGGTTGCATTTTTTATTAGGATTGCTGATGCTGAAGAAAACTTAGGTGAAAGTGAAGTTAGAGAAGCCCATTTAGCCAAGTCATTGTTTTTCATACGAATTGGCGACAAGGTATATAACTGTTATGCCTTTCAATTCTTTAATCATCTGCTTGTTTTCTACGCATTTTTGTAGACTTCTTTTATTCCTAACTTGTCGTGATGTAAACCCAGGAGAAGGCTTTGGAACAGCTCAAATTAACAGAAAGCAAGACAGTTGCTGTTGGGCAGAAAATGGACCTGGTTTTCCATACGCTACAGATTGGCTTTTTCTATATGGATTTCGATCTTATTTCCAAGAGCATTGATAAAGCAAAGAAGTAAGGGGTGGCCTGAGAGTTTTACTTTTTCTCTTACCAATTTTCAGTCTCTGATCCAATAACTAATAACATGCTGTTGACAGCTTGTTTGAGGAGGGAGGTGACTGGGAAAGGAAGAATCGTCTAAAGGTGTATGAAGGCTTATACTACATGTCTACTCGAAACTTTAAGAAAGCCACCAGTTTGTTTCTTGATTCGATCTCAACTTTCACAACTTATGAACTTTTCCCATATGACAACTTCATATTTTACACGGTCCTTACCAGCATCATATCGTTGGATAGAGTTTCCTTGAAACAGAAGGTACGCACAGGTGCACTTTAGGGTTTTGGCATGGAATTGTTTTCCCCTTGATAATTTTTTAGAGAGATGCTTGGCTGGCAGTATTTTGGTTTTCTTTTTCTTTTTTTGATCGTCTTTACTTTCCTTTCCTTTTCTTTCCCATTTTTGTTTTTCCTGGTGATAAAGAAAGAAAAAAGGGGAGGGGGAGGGATTGTTTATGTGGCATACTTATAATGTTACTATGCATGTGTTGCTACACGTTGCAGGTAGTTGATGCTCCTGAGATCTTGACAGTTATTGGGAAAATCCCGCATCTGTCGGGGTTTTTGAACTCTTTATATGATTGTCAGTACAAGTCATTTTTCTCAGCATTTGGTAAGTATTTATCTTGTACATCTCATATTTTACCCTTGCAGTATTATATATTACATAGATAGGTAGACAAAATGTTGGACTTATTCATATTCTGCCTTTGATTATAGAGCTTCTTGTTTTTTACCTTCTTTTTCAGCTTGTGCTTTTGTCTTGGTTGCCATAATATATGCAAATTTCTCTTGTAGTTTTATTTTTATTTTTATTTTTTGTTGGGGGTGCTATGTTATCCGTCTTGGATAAAAACTGTGTGGATTGTAATTGCAAGTCATCTTAAATATTTTAATTTTTTGATTTGTTCCCATCCCAACATATTTCACGATTGTCTAGCACATATATATATGGCTTTTCTAAAATGAGCCACATCAAGTAAGCATGGAATAGAAATTAAAAAAAGCCCAAGTTCTTGAAAATTAAGTGGTTAATTTCACATGGAATCTTTGAAAATATTCAAATCTGTTTGCACTGCCCATAGAATGAACTGGGAATTGAATGGCTGAAGTAGTCTAATCATGATAGATTTGAGTATGTGGGATCTACATATAAAGGAGGATCACAAGCCCTTTCTCATGTTGACACAAGTACATACAATGCATGTATAAATGCCCCACTACTGTGAAGCTGATCAATAGCTGAAAGTATTGTTCCAATCTGAATATGTTATCTTATAGTTTATTCCAATCTGAAATTTTATCCAATTGATTTTCAGCTGGCCTGACGGAGCAAATAAAATTGGACCGTTATTTGCATCCCCACTTCCGGTATTACATGAGGGAGGTTAGGACCGTGGTTTATTCCCAATTCTTGGAATCCTATAAGAGTGTCACAATTGAGGCAATGGCAAAAGCATTTGGAGTAACAGTGGAGTTCATTGATTTGTAAGTGATTTCATTTTCCTAGATACACTCACTCATGCTTTTGATCTTTTCTGTAAGATTGTAATCGATTTTTATTGTGAACCATTGGTGTTTAATTGAGTTCCTTGTTTGCACCAGGGAATTGTCACGTTTTATTGCAGCAGGGAAGCTTCACTGCAAGATTGATAAAGTTGCCGGTGTTTTGGAAACTAACCGTCCAGATGCAAAGAATGCTCTTTATCAAGCAACTATCAAGCAAGGGGATTTCCTACTAAACCGGATTCAGAAGCTTTCTCGTGTGATTGATCTTTGAAAGCATTTCTTGCGTTTTGGAAATTGATGCCCCAAAGTGGGCATAGGGACTTCATGCTTGTTGCTTTATCATGCTACACTGTATTCTTAGTGATCTTTGAATTTGCCGAAAATTTTAAAGCTTACTGATTCCAAGTAACAATGAGTTTGTTAAATTTTTATTAAAAGAATTTCTTGATGGGTTTCATTGGCATGGCCTGTTGTGACCATTTTGAGCATTCTTAAGTATGCTAGGCTGTGAGAGATGTTCTCATTGATTGCATCCAAACAAAGTGATTTATTTATTTCTGGGTAAACAAGAACCAATCCTAGGCAGGGCCCCTCTAGGCCTTGGTTGGGTCGGGTGAATAAGGCCTTTGCACCGTGGATGTCTTTCCAGAACCTAAGCTTTACCACCTCCTCTCCTCCTTTCTAGTTTTTCTGTTGTTTGGGTTTTGTACTTGTGACAAAAACCCTCTCTGGATACAGGGTTAAAGACTGGGTTAAGACTGCATACATTTGGTACTCCTAGACCCCATAGTGGGCGGAGCCTGTTGCACTGGGATTGCCCTAGGTTTTGTACTTGCCAATTCAAAGATTTAACTTGATTTCAGTCAAAAGCGTGTTGAGGTGGGTTATTTTAGTCAATTGCAAATGGGGAAAGTTTTGATTATCTTGTTGGATTAACTTTAAATTTAGATTGATAATTAAGGTGTACGCTCGTAAGTGGTGTTTGGATTAACAATGTAAGGGGGAAGTTTATTGAGGAAAAGGAAAAGAAAAGAAAGGTATAAAAAAACATCTTTCATCCACTTTTCTCTTGTTTTATTTTTTGTTTTTGTTTTTCAATACAAATTCCTTAAATTCTTGATTCAAGGAAAAGATTTTTCTATACAGCCAAACATCTGCAAGGAAAACAGTTTAGACTTGCTTTTGAGGTTTTAATTTATACAACAAAGTTTAATTTTTATTAATAATTTGTTAGTCAAATTGATAGAAAAATAGCGTCGTCATCTCTTTTACATTAAAATGTATATTTTGCCTTATTAATCTATGTTTTTACATCATTTGTACTGATTTTTTGGTCCATTTAGCTTTACCAAAAACGAGATTACTGTAATTATATTAAAATTGTTGAGCTTATTATATTTTTTTTTAAATTTCAAGGGAGGTCAGTATAATTTAACTTCTCTCTCTTTTTTTTTTTTCCTTCATATTATTGAACACGTTATACTATGTCATTTGTCTTTATTATTTCCTTTATAATTGTTTTGAAAAAATCAATTATGATTATGCATATAGATAGTGACAAAAATTTTGTGACAACCATAGTAAATATAATTTTATTAAAAGTATAAGATGTCAAATATAATTAGTTGTCAAAAAGAAATGATGATATTTAAACATTTAATGACATTTGAATGCATGTGTTTTTAATTAAAAATTAATATTTAAATATCTAATGATATTTGAATGCAAATATTTTAATATATGCATCATTGTTCTATCCTTTCTCTTCAAGGATACGTTGCGTCCACCTCGTCGAGTTACTAAAGGTAATGGAAACATGAAGTTTCGTTCACCATAGTCTATTTTGAGAGGGACAGGGTGTGAGCCCCTCACTGCTGTCCTGCTGTGTGGATGAAACACAACGTTTTATGCTTTCTTTGTTGTTTTTTTTTTTTAAATTTTTGATAAAGCGGGGCTCTTTTATTATTATTATTTTTTTAGGGTTTAGATAAACAGCCCACTTTCATGATTTTTTTTTTTTTTTTTTTTTTCAAAAGCTCAGTTTGGTTATGATAAAAATAATAGAAAGTAAGAGAAATAGAATTTTTTATTTTTTTATTTTTTAAGTTTATTTAGCATGAAAGTGATGGAAGTTATAAGAATTTTTTTTTTTTTTTTTTGGTATAACTTATAATAGCGTGGTAATTAAGCTTTCACTTTCTTGTAAAAAACATAAGAAATTTAAATTTATTATAAAAGTAATTACTTATAATTAGAATTCTTGTAATTCTAATTATAACAAATTATAAGTAACTATCTTTATAACAAATTTGAACTTCTCGTATTTTCTTTTGTTTTTTTGCAAAAAAATTGAAAAGCTTAGTTACTATACTATTATGATTTGTATAAGAAAATTAATTTTCTTGTAATTTTCACCACTTTCATACTAAACAAACTTACAAAAAAAATTAATTTTTTTTCCATTTGTTTTACTTTCTACCATTTTTAGCCTAATTAAACTGAACCTTAAAAATACAATAAAATGAAAGAGCGTTGTTTATCTAAACCCTAAAACAAATAACTGAAAAAAAAAAAAAAAAAAAGAGTAGAAGAGCCCTGCTTTGGGACAATTTGGGAACATGCTAAAAAAGTCAGTTTTTTGGCTTTTTAACTTTTTTACACAAAAAAAGCCATCAAAAAGCTAGCTTTTTTAGCCAAAAAAGCCACTAAAAAATCAAAAAGTCAGCTTTTTACCAATTTTCCAAAATACCATTTTATCCAAACAATCAAAAAAAAAGAAGAAGAACAAATAAAGCATAAAATGTTGCCATTTCATCCGCACGGTAGGAACAGGCAGTGAGGGGCTCACAACAGTGACCCCTCATCCATTTTGAGAACTCGACTATAAGTCAATTTTTTAATTTTTTAGTTTTTTTGAATCACATCTTCTACTTTTTTATACGTTTTTTTTTATGAAAAAAAAAGAAAAAGAAAATCAAGTTTTAACATACTTCCTAAAACAAGCCTAAGTACTGTTTTTTCGTGCATTGGTGTTAGTATGTTATTTGTCTCTGTATTCTAATATTACTTACTATTTTGTTGATTTATTCATACAAAACAGACTTTTTCAAAACTCTTCAAATACAACTAACTTGAACTAACAATGTTAAAATAGATAATGTAAAAGCCAAACTTATTAAAAAGAGTAAAATAAAATAATACTAGTTTCAATAAAAAGTCTATTGAGATACTTTTAATAAATATGCTTAAAGTGTCCATAGTTTGATGAGAGACTTAACTGTGGTGACCTGTTACGAAAAGAGAGAGGGAGAAAAAGATGGCTAATTTTTAATTATTTTACTAGATATATACATATTTAGATTTAGTACTTATTTACCACACATTTTAATATTTTTATGATGTCCCTGTCTTATACTTTAAATTAACAAACAATATACAAAAGTATTATTTTATCAATTTTTGTAATGTAACACGCTTTAACAAATATTTTTAACATATTACAAACTTCTATTTCATTTTAGGAAAAAAGAAGGGTTGATCCCACCTTGTTTAGGAAAATAGCTAACCAAAAACATTCTCCAACTTGGGTTGATTGATGAGGAAATTTATAGAGACATGACGGACAAGCGTGACCGTGAAGCATTGCGCTATATCATCCCACACATGCTCAATCTATTATTATGATGAGATTGGATTCCTTTTGGTTTGGGATATTATTGGACAGTTCGGTTTATTCTGACTTTGTTTTACACTCATTTCGATAATCTAAATTATTAATTGAGATTATATAGTGGGAGTCACTTAATCAGATCACATTCATCTAAAATATAATTAACGGACAATATAGATCAACTTAATTTTTAGTATGTACAATCTTCTTATGAGGTTTTACAAAATGAATAATTTAGATTATTAAGACAGACCTGAAATGGGCTTGCAATGGGTCGGTTTGGACCATCCAATTGGATATTGAGAAGATCCAATCTCTATTAAGATTATGGACAATGATCTCTAGGGAAATTACAAAATAGTGAAAAGTGAGGTAAATAATTACAAAAATGTGATTTTTTTAGTGGGGTACAGCTTTTGTTGAATTTTTCTACATCAAAAAAACTTGTATCCTCATGTATTTGTAATTAATTTTGATCAATTACCTTAATTTGTAGTTGCTGAAATTTTCTATAGGTCAAATAATTCAAGATTTTTAAGGGAAAATTATATGTTAGAGGTTTTCTCAAAAGTTAATTGCAAATGCATGAAAAAAATTATGATTTTATCTTTTAATATTTATAAAACTTACTACTAATTTAAAATATTTTTATAAATATACAATGAAATGAAACAATAACACTACAAATCCACCCTTATCAACATAGAATTTACTCAGAAAAAAAATTAATGGTTCAAATTTATTTTACTCATGGACTCCATACTTCATCAATTTAATCTTTACCACACAAACACATTTAGGATAAGTTATGAGTTCATAAGGGTGGGTTCCTAACATTTTTCGAAATGAAATTATCCCATTTTTTAAACTCATTGCATCACATTTTGATTCAAACATCCTTGTTAAAAAAGTAAGGTATGCATAAACAAGTTACATGATGTGTGAGATAGTTTTTTTGATAAATAATTTAAAAATTATATTCATTTCTTTCACAAATTCTGTTTTAAAAAAAAAAATTATGTTGACACATATTTGAGGAGAGTTTTATATAAAAAAATATTTAATATAGAATTAAAAAAAAACTAAAAAAAATTAGTTTTATAAAATTGTAAATTTTTGCATTTTTAAAAATAAAAATACTAAACTCGAAAAGAATTATCAAATATTTTACACAATACTCACATGGATGTGGCACACTTATGTGAGTATTATGTAAAAATTTTGATAATTTGTTTGAAGTCCCTAACATTGCTTTTTAAAAAATTGAGAAAAATTGCAACTTTTAAAAACAGTGAACTTTATGATGTAACTAAAATTTACAATTTTTATACAAAATTGTGATGGTGAAATTTTGGAGTTTCTCAGACATAGAAATCAAGAAATTGCGTAATTTTTTAAATATCTAATTTTTTATAAAATTTCAATTTTTTCTACATAACAAGTGTGAAATTTTTCAGTTACTTAAACCGCACAAGTTATGAAATTTTAGGGTTCTAAAAAATTGAGAAATCTCCTTTCATGACTGTGAAATTTCTCAATTTCTTCTTACACAATTTCATATTGAATATTAATTTTATTTTATAGATTTTGACGAGTATATTCTAAAAATATGTTTTTATCGACAATGGATATGTAAATTAAATTTATGACAATTTCATGTTTGAAAAAAGAAAACTAACTTAACAGCTCATAACCACCATTAAGAGACAAATTATTCTGAATCTTCACTTAAGAACATAGTCAACACAATCGTTTGAGTTACCTAAAAGGTCATGAGACTAAACATTAATAACATTTTATTTAAAATGATAAGATCTAAAATTACATTATTTTAAATAAATATTTTGTATATAAATTTTATTTGTATATGGTTATGATTACTATCAACTTAACATGAAAAATATTGAGAGAATTACATTACAGTTTTGTATCAGAAAAATAATTACAGAGTTATTGAAAAATGTATAACTTTAATTATTAATGTTGATAATTTTTTTATTAATTTATAATTATTTTTATAGAAATAATATTCCCCAAAATATTTGGGTAAAATGCAACAACAGTGATAATCTAACAGAGTTAGTTCCACATTGCTACACCAAAAAGTTAACAGTCATTGGTCCGTTTGGTAGAGCTGTGGGAAAGTGATTATAGCTTATAGCTTAACAACTGATAACTTATAACTGTGAACATAAACTGATTTTTGAATTATAAATTAAGCTTCTCCTCCCCCACTCAAAGAATAAGTTGATTTTTGACTTACAAAAAGTTATAAGCTGTATTGTTAAGCTGAACTAAACACATCAAAATAGCTGTACGGGAAAGAAATACACCTTCTTGTATAATCCTGTTGATCAAGTCTGCGTTCCTCCGTACGATGTCGTTCTACCACCTGAAAGTACAAACGTGAGCTAGCCGGTGGGTGTGTGCCGGAAACCTCTCCGATGCCTAAGTCAGTCAACAAGACAAATAGGCAAAAACTCTATGTGTTCAGGGAGCAAAATTGCATTACCTCTTCATAGGTGATATTGGTGAGCTTTTATAGGTTTCGTGTGGCACAATCCTAGTAGGACTCTTACTCCTCCATGTAGAGTCTTCCTAGGATTCAAACTCCTGAAAGATAATGCTTATCTCTCAACACCCCCCTCACTGCTTAAACCAAGCGAGATGGTTTCACCATGGCCGAACTTCCATATGACCGAAGTAGCTGTTAGTTCGGCCCTTACTTTCCTTTCCCTTACCTCAGCCTTCCCATGTTAAGACCGAGCTATCCATAAGGGCTGAGCCGAACTATCTTCAGAACCAAGTCCCCAAGTGGATTTAGCACACCTCGGCTTTCCATATGCTACGACCGAACTACACTTAGTCTGGTTCTCCAACCACCGTTCTTACCTCGGTTCCCCTCCATCAACCGTGATAAGGCTAAACCGAGCTAACTACTAACAAAGCTTAGACCGGACTAACCTTACTATGCCATGACCGGTATAAGATAGAACATGGTGACCGATATAACTTCCTTGCGACCGGAGTAGCTTTACTTCTATTCTGGGACCGGAGTATCTTTACTTCTTATTTTGGGGCCGGAGTAGTTTTCATGGCACCGTTACTCAGCCCTTCGTACTGAGGCCCACAGCGGCCCAGCTCGGCCCAATTTATATATAAATTACCCTCTCAATAGCATAAATTAAGCTAAAAGTTAAAATAAGCTGAAAATAAGCCCTACCAAACAGAGTCATTATCAATTTAGTGGGGGGCTCTTTGTAAGGAAGTAACGAGGGGTGCTCAGTTATTTTAGTCCTTGCCTTATCTGCATGAGAGGGAGTAGAGCTAGAAATGAATATAGTTGTCAGGGCATCTCATCATACTCTCTACAATAGTTTTGAAACTAGGGTCTTGTTATGGTATGCAACTTACACTTACACCTTATACTTAAAATTACACCTTATACTTACACATTTTTTGAGGTTGCATATGGTGTGCAACCCATTTACACCTTACACCTTACACCTTACACCTACACCTTACACTTACACTTACACCTTACACTTACACCTTTTGTGAGGTTGCATATGGTGTGCAACCGTAAGTGGGTTGCACACTTAAGAAAAGTCCTTGAAACTATTACCGAGAGCATCAGTATTAAATTTATTTTTCATTAGTTTTAATAAATTTTTTCTAAATAAATTTTTTGTTAAATTTGCTACAATATCTCAATAACTTTGTTGAGCCACTGTTCATTAGCTACATGATTTTTTATTATATTTTCTGGAGTAAAACTCGGTCAAAATTTTTAAATCGGTCGTTCACCCGAATGTTGCGTGAGTACTTGTAACAGAAAAAGAAAAATATCCAAAATTAGCCTAACCAGTCGATCGGCTGATCAACAGGTCAATAACAATTTTTTTTTTTTTAGAATTGTTTGGGTAATATCTCATCAATTTAATAAAAAAAATAAAAAATAAAAAATACAATAAGAAATTAATATTTTAATAAGATTGAGTTAGAATAGAGAGTTTGATACAGTAAATACTAAAAAGGTGACTAACTAAAATAACAAAAGTGGATTTTGGGTTCTAATTTGACTCAAAACTTGTTGAGGTTGATGCAGATGCTCTTAATAAATAGGTTTTTGCTCGTCTAGTTTACAAAGGTCTTGTTTGGCATATAACTAAAAGTCAAAAAATTATTAAAAAAATAAAAAATTTTATAATTTATACCAAAAAGTTAAAGTTTTTTTTTTCTGTATTTTTTGCACATCCTTTCGTAAAAAATTAAAAAGTCATTTTAGATATACTAGGTTTTTTACCTCATATTTTAGTTAAAAAACCAAAATATTACTAAAAAAACTTGTTTCCAAACGAGGCCTAAGTTGTTTGGAAATTGGTTTTTTTAGTTAGTTTTTTGTTTTTTTTAAAACTATTTTGGGTTATTTTAAGAAGATGATTAAAAGTCATCTTTTAACTTTTAACCAATTTTAGGTCATATTATCTCTCATATTTTTTATACGTTTTTTTTTTAATAAAATTAAAAAGTCAGCTTTTAACCATCTTTCCAAAACAACCCTTTAGCTTGGAACTAAAAGTTTGTTTGGTTTGGCTTTTTTGATTTTTGTGGGAGAAAAAGTGAAATGATTATGATTTAGACGTGACATTTTGTTTTATTGATTTATTTAGCCTATTTTGACTTTTGTGTTTTTTTAACCAACAGGTTCTTGCCAAACAAGCTCTAAATAAATGAGCTTGACTTCGATTTGTAGGCTCATTTATTAATTGACCCGAGCTCGAGTAACTCTAAACTCGGCTCGATAAGGCTAGTGAACATAAAAATGAATAAATTAATATTTATTTTTAATAACATATCAAATAAATTGTCAATAATCTATTTTATTTTTCTCTTATGTTTGGTATTTGTATAAATTTACATATTTGATTGATGAAATTTGTGATTAATATAAGTATTAGTGTATATTTTACTCATAATTTTATATTTTTATCTTTTGCGAGTAAATTAATTTGAGTTTAATTCATTTTTTTTTGAGCTCAAACTTGTCTCGTTTATGTAATCGAGTCAGCTCGAACCGAGCTTGAGTTCATTAAATATTTGACAAGCCGAGCTCAAACTCGAGCTTGATTATTTGAGCTTATTTTTAATAAACAATCTTGAACACTCAAAAACTCGGCTCGACTCGACTAAAATCAGTTCAACTTATTTGTAGCCCTAGAAGGGAGCTATGTATGAAGGGATTCATTGCATTATATATAATTTTTATAATTCGATATCCAGTCCATTGGACTTTATTAATTGGTGATTAGTTGGTCTAGTATTAGCGGGGTTTCCAATTAAAGCCAAGGCAAAATCGCATCTAGAATGGTTCCAATAAATTGTTTGTACTTAGGAGGTTTCAAACTTGAGACTTTAGAGTAAGTACACCTCTATATTATTTATTTATTTAAATTTTTTTTTATTTCTCCCCAAAAATAATACAGGAGCAAGTTTTGTTCAATAATTTTTTAAAAAGTATAATTTATCCCAAAATGATGTCATTTTGAGATATTATAGAATACACTACAGACGATCCAAATTCTCATTTGATTGTAGTTTAAAAGTTAATTCTTTAATAGACTAGACAAATTCATTTTTGTCAAAATATCCACTTTAACTACTATGAATCAACTCAAAGTGTATTTAACTTATAAACTATCGATTAAATTCATTAAATTCCTAAAGTATTTATTCAAACCTATTTAGTCCTTGAAAATATTATAAAAATAAAATATAAGTCCATAAATATTATAAATTAGTAAAAAAACCTATCTAGTTAAAATTTTATTTAAAAAAACCCTTAAATTTTTATTGTATCTTTGAAAAGTGGGCGTTTATGAGAGTAAAAATAATTATCTATACTATTTTCTTACTTATTTTCTACAATGACTACATGGCTGTCTTTATCTAGTATTCATAAATTATATGTTGAATTTCATTTATAACTTAAAATGGGATTTTTATTGATAAATCCATTTTAGAGTTGTTATAACCCATTAGGTCCACAAAGGATTATTATAACCTGATTAGTCCCATATACTTTTCTTTTTATTCTATGATTTCCATTTTACTAATTTTATATTTTTACCTGGACTATTATGTTCTTATATATATTGTGTTAATACACATACCATGTTGCCTCTTTTTTCGTTGATTCAGTTTTGGTAGTTTCTATCTTCATGCTTTTAATCATCATGCTAATTCAGATGGATACGTTTTTATTTTGCATGCTCGTTTCAAGGCTTTGATGTGCTAGGATTTCATTGTTGCTGTTGTAGTATGGTTCGATGATTTTCAAGTGAAGACGACGAATTGAACAGTGTTCGGTTGTCACATTTTCTGGAGTATAACTAGTTCAAATAAGTTGTTTTCGAGTTACAAAACGAGTGTAGGATTGCATCATTAAGGTTAGTATCATTTTGGTTATGAATACATATTCAGTTTATGTTTTGATTTGTATGATAGATCAGATGCTCTGTTTTTTGATTGATATGGATCGGATGCTCTGTTTGTTCAGTTATATGCATTTTACGTGGTCCTGTGGAGGGGAGATCATTCAAATTATGTGAAGAATGTGGATATTCTCATTTTACTTTGATGTTTGCTTAATGAGACTTTGTGTGGGTGATATACTTCAGAGTATATGTATCAATGTGAATGTTTACATCTTGTTAATATGAAGTTATGGAAGGTTGCTTGCATGTTGTGTATTGTCACCTTAATGTGGTGGTGTCATTTTGATATTGTAAAATATTTTATGTTGTGTAAAGATGGTGGTGATAGTTTTCATTATGGATTTAGCACTTGAACTGTACACATAGGCATTTAATTTTGCACACTGTGAATTTTCATATCGTTTGGATTATTGTTGACTGTTGTATTGTTGTGTTTTTACAGGAGATGGATACTTTTATGATATTTGTGTGCACATATAGTGGCAGTACAACTGTAATAAATGTTACCCGCGCATTGTGTTATTCGTATTTGGTGGAATGTTTGTGTGAAAGAATGGGGTGAGTTGTCTACTGGTTCTATTTCGTTGTTCTGTCAGCTACCTGGATTAATATGTGTGATTTGGACAATGAGGAAGAATTTTAGAACATGTTATTGCTTGTTAAATCAATGGGGGTACAACATGTAGAAGTTGTCGTTGAGTTGAAAAGTAATATTGGTCAGTCGAGTAGCTTTGGGTCGCTGCGTGTGGGAGGTGAGGAAGAAATTGATGCACTACGGAGATTTTGCCACCATAAGGAGAAGGTGTTGTTGTCAGCTCCTTGGGCAAATGGTATTACGCATGCGGGACAACAGTTTGTTGGAGGTGCACAAGAATTTCGTGATGTTTTATATAAATATGCCATCCAATGTGGTTTCAGTTTATGTATGTCAAGAACGAGACAACAAGGGTTACTACAGTGTGTGCGATGCGTGAGGAGAGAGGCTGCTTGTGGCCTATACATTGTAGAGCATAACGAGCAAATGATTTTTTCTACATCAAGAGGTTTAGTGATATGCATAGTTGTGGTACGGATGTCTGAACATCGAAGAATCCGAGAGTTAATTCTGATTTGGTGTCAAGTACTATATCTGAAATTGTGAGGGACAAGCCGTTGGCTCGGCCGTGTGAGGTGGTGACTATTTTAAAGAGGGATTATAGGTTAGATGTGAGTTACCACGTGGTATGGTTGGGCGTGGAGAAAGCAAATGCTATTATTCATGGAAATCACTCATTATCGTTTGACTAGCTGCGGTGGTATTCGGATGTTGTGATACGTTACAATCCGGGGAGTTATGTCAATATTGACTATGATGCGAGTAGTCAACAGTTTTGTCGTTTCTTTGTATCATTTGCTGTGTGTATTTTTGGGTTCAATTCTTGTCGGCCTTTATTATTCCTGGATGGAACATTTCTCAAAGGAAAGTACAAAAGTCAGCTACTTGCGACAATGGCGAAAGATGGAAACAATGGTTAGTATTTTTTTTAGCTGTCTATTCATGTAAATATTCACATTGAGCGGCATAGTGTGGACATATAACAGACGATTACACAGTGTGTTTCACATTTACACTGGTGTCAATGTTTACATCAATACACATTGATGTGAACAACAACATAATATGACTGATTGAGAAATTAACAGTAATGTGAACATTCATATTAGTATACACTGATGTGAATGTTCACACCAGTGTCTACTAATGTGAGTTTATCCATTAATGGACAGTAATGTGAATGTTCACATCATTGATGTTTACGAAACCAAATCCAAAAACAACAATAGTAATAGGGCAATGTAGATATAAACATTCACATGACCTGTTTCCTTTATATTGTTTTCTATTCACTTTGGAATATTGTGAACAGTTGTTTAATGGTATTGTGTTGTAGATCTATTTCCTGTTGCATTTGCTATTGTTAATTCAGAGACCATGCCCAATTGGTCGTGGTTCTTGCACGAACTTGGGAAGGTTGTTGATGGTAAGCGCCAGATTACTTTTATTTCGGATCGTAATCTTGGTCTGTTAGAAGCTATGCCAAAGGTGTTCCCATCGGCTCACCACGGTTATTGCTTACAACACTTGAAGAGCAATTTAAGAGACCGGATAAAAGGAATTGATAATGGATTTAGGGATCACATAGTTAGTAGTTTGGGTGACTGTGCTTACGAGCCAACTGTGGTAAGGTTCCATGAAAAGCTTGCGAAATTAAAAGAGGAGGGTAAGCAACGAGCACATAATTTTTTCAAGGACTTGGCACCTGAGCACTGGACAAATTCATACTTCAGGTAATAGTAGTTTCCTAATATATTCTATTTGTCAAGTTTAGAATGGTAGCGATGTGAATTTTCAGTTATGTTTTGTGGCAATGTGAAATTTCATATTCAGTTTCAAAGAAATTAAATTCAGTATTGTACAATATTTGTGATGTTGTACAGGGACATGCGTTATGAGGAGATGACATCCAATGTGGCAGAGTCATTTAATAATTGGATTAAAGAAGCACGCAATCTTCCTATCACTCAAATGGTGGACACAATTCATACTCAGTTGATACGGCAAATGTCTACACGGCGTGACCAAGCAAACAAGTGGAATGAGCTTATTTGTCCTACATTCGAAACAATGCTTCTTGATTCGTTCAACGACAATAGGTCTGTCACGACCCAAACCCGCCCCTAAAAGTTTGGCATCGTAACCGGCCAGTAATCCTAGATTACCACAGGCCTTACTGTACAAAACATAATTAATCGGGGCTTGCGGAAGCGAAAACAGAAACTACAATAGTCCAAAGAGCTATGCATTAATATGAACAAGTATTTACATACCAAAATGTTAATTTACCCACCACATTACATAACATGTAACAAAATCCATATACAAAACATACAGGCACATGCCACAAATACATAACAAAACAAACTCACTATACGGCCTTCCAGGCCTAGCCCAGCTCGGGGCATACAAAACTCTGGTGGTTTCAAAACGGCGGCTCGGTGCAAGACTCCGCCTAGGCTTGACTCCCCGACTGCTCACCTATAAATACATATACAGGGGTGAGCTAAAGCCCAGCAAGTAACATTAACGTAAAGGGGTGGTGAACGAACTCCAACATAACATGTATCCGTAAAACAAATCATCATAGACATAATCAATTCGTATCAGAACATAATAATGGCATACTCCACAGAACATAAACATAACAGAACGTCTTCCGACTAGAGTAATCAGTTCCGGATACTGATTAAACATATATCGTCACAATGAAGTGACTCACGAGACCTCGTAAACTAGTCATGGACCCGCATTTTCATGCTGTCCCCCATGACTTGGGACTCTCTATGGATGCCATACTAGATTCGCAAATAGGACATTCGTTCACAGAAAACATTATCGTTTCAGAAAACATAACTTAACGTAGCATTTTCAGAACATACTTTATAAGAACATAACTTTACAGAAATGTTACTTACAGTGGGTTTCCAAAACCGGTGGCACGGTCTTCACGTTTTGACCTGCAAATATCCACAGTATCGCATGATCCTTTAACACATATCATTATCAAATCAAGTCCACTTAAGCCTCAAGAATGCTAAAATGCAATGAGGATGCCAAAATCATGCATTAAAACACTTTTGAAATTTCCTGAAAAACAGGTCTCCGCTCGAGCGTAAAAACCTCCGCTCGAGCGGACAACACACTGTGAGAAAAATGCTGGATGTGCGAAATCTCCGCTCGAGCGACCAAACCTCCGCTCGAGCGGACTGTGAAAATCTGGGTAGAAAAACCAGTCCATTTTTCTGTCAAACCGTGGCCTCCATTTTTGCAAAATCAACTTCCAAAATCATAAAATTCAAGGCCAAACTCACTTGAAAACAACTTGCTTTAAGCTTTAAAACCAAACTCATATGAATCATATAAAAGATTAACCATGAATTGAGGTAGAAAGCCATAACTATGCCTATAAAACTTAAATTCATGATAATATACCATAGATGCTCAAAGATGCATTTTAGATGAAAATACAACATGATTTCCCTTCATTCATTCCATTACTTGCCATAAATCATAGATGATTCAACTTTACTTCTAAAATTTAGAGAAACATCCTTACCTTGAGTGCTTAATTGAAGAGAATTAGTTTGAATCCCCTTTTTCCTTCTCTTCTTCCCTTGTTTCTCCTCTTTGCTCTCTCTCTTTTCTCACGAATTCTCTCTTCTCTCTCTCTTTCCAGATTTTTCTTTTGAGTCAAAGAGTCAAATGAGGTCAAACACCCTTATCTATAATCATATATATCCATATATAGTATATAACTCAAGTTGTGCCAAAACTCTTGGGCCAAACAGGACTTAGCGATTCAGACGAAATTTAGTCTTCAATTTATCGTCCCAAATGATTCTAAAAATTCCCGGTATCACGTAGGCGTGTTCAATTTCATTTTCTGAATCCATTACGGTCAACAATTTCAGTCCCGAAATTGTAATTCCAACAGATATTTCTCTAATTCAAACAGATATTCTTCAATTAAATCATACGAAAACATAATTAATTACCGACAATTATGATATACGATTCCGGGTCATTACACTCTCCCCAACTTAAAAAGTTTGGTCCTCCAAACTTTGCTCATCCTGGCATAATCTCAATCAAGATTCTCAGTCACATGTTAGTATTTATTTCGTAGCCAGTCAGTAGTTCACAAAATGTCATCATACAAGGAAAATACTCAGCATTCTGTTCAGTTATTCAGCATGTCAAAGTAATACTTGTATCAATCTCTTCGCAATGAAGGCAACGTCATAGTAGTCAAACACATAATGAACATATCTTACATATAAGACTGAAGTCAATTAGTACGCTCCATAGTGTTCAAGGCACAGGTAATAAAGATAATCCTCCAAAGCAAAGGTAATGTTCATAAATTCAATTCATAATTTGGTAATAGCATAGGTAAGTTGGTTCTGTCACAATCACATGTTCAGTATCTTCCATCGCATAGGTAACAATGCTAGAATCATAACAGATAATTGAAATCATACCTGCATTTGCTTTTCCACTGTCTTGTGTCTTTTCTGAAACTAGGGTGAAAACCCTTCCTTGTCTCAAGGTAGTCCCCTCAGGAGTGGAGGTTGTAGATGTCTTCGGTGTCACTGTTGATATATTTCCACTAGCAACAGGTCTTTCAGTTCTTGGGTAACCTTGTGGACAAGCTTTGGCTAAATGTCCCTTCTGTCCACATTTAAAACACGCTCCTGATATACGGCGACAAACGCCCCAATGCTGTTTTCCACATTCCTTACAAATGGGCATACTTCCACTTCCTTCACTTTCCCTTTTTGTATTGTCACTAAACCTTGAAGCCAAATTTTCATTCACAGAAGTCATTGATTCACCAATTGCTTCTATTTTTTGTTTCTTAAATCTCTTACTCTCTGCTTCGGTCATTGTTGACTGGGACATTTTCAAGGCCGCAATATTTGTTTCCGCCATCAAGGCTCTATCAAGGACATCAACATATTTCTCTAATTTCAATACATTTACCCTCTCAAGTACGTCAACATGCAATCCGCCCTCAAACTTCCTTGCCTTCTTGTACTCTGTATCCACCATATGGGGAGCATAGCGAGCTAATTCAGTAAACTTCGTTTCGTACTCTGCTACCGACATGGTGCCTTGCTTCAACTGTTCAAATTCAGATATTTTTCTGTCTCGCATGCATTGTGGGAAGTACTTTTCATAAAACTTTTCTTTAAAGCGGTCCCAAGTCAAATCTCTATCTACCTTTCGAACTAGCATCCACCATCTTCGGGCTTCCTCCGTCAAAGTGAATGTTGCTAACAGAACCTTATATACATCAGTACACGGAAATACTTCGAAAATCTTTTCTGTTTCTAGTACCCATGCCTCCGTTTTTAATGGCTCAATGCCTCCTGCAAATTCTGGTGGTTTCAACTTCTTATATTTCTGAGTCAAACTGATAATATCATCATTATTCATCTGTTCCACTTGCACGGGTGGTGGTGGAGGAGGCGGAAATGGTTGTCTCTGCTGTTGTTGGTTTTGTTCTTGTTGCTGTCTCACCAACCCGGTTAAAGCTTCTACCATCCTTTCTAACCGATCTAGCCTAGCATTAGATGATTCCGTCTCATTTACATTCCTTGCATTAGTCTCCTCCATTCGTCTATAGAACCCATAACAAATACAACATTTCATTCTCAACATAATGTTTCCTCTACTGTCTCTTCATTTACAGTTCTTGCTTCTCATATTCAGAAACACACACACACATGCACATATGCTCATGCCATGCTCTAGTTCTTTTCTAATGCACCCTACAGCTCTTATGGACACGTGTGTGGGTAAATTAACTCGTGCGCTCTGATACCATTCTGTCACGACCCAAACCCGCCCCTAAAAGTTTGGCATCGTAACCGGCCAGTAATCCTAGATTACCACAGGCCTTACTGTACAAAACATAATTAATCGGGGCTCGTGGAAGCGAAAACAGAAACTACAATAGTCCAAAGAGCTGTGCATTAATATGAACAAGTATTTACATGCCAAAATGTTAATTTACCCACCACATTACATAACATGTAACAAAATCCATATACAAAACATATAGGCACATGCCACAAATACATAACAAAACAAACTCACTATACGGCCTTCCAGGCCTAGCCCAGCTCGGGGCATACAAAACTCTGGTGGTTTCAAAACGGCGGCTCGGTGCAAGACTCCACCTAGGCTTGACTCCCCGACTGCTCACCTATAAATACATATACAGGGGTGAGCTAAAGCCCAGCAAGTAACATTAACGTAAAGGGGTGGTGAACGAACTCCAACATAACATGTATCCGTAAAACAAATCATCATAGACATAATCAATTCGTATCAGAACATAATAATGGCATACTCCACAGAACATAAACATAACAGAACGTCTTCCGACTAGAGTAATCAGTTCCGGATACTGATTAAACATATATCGTCACAATGAAGTGACTCACGAGACCTCGTAAACTAGTCATGGACCGCATTTTCATGCCGTCCCCCATGACTTGGGACTCTCTATGGATGCCATACTAGATTCGCAAATAGGACATTCGTTCACAGAAAACATTATCGTTTCAGAAAACATAACTTAACATAGCATTTTCAGAACATACTTTATAAGAACATAACTTTACAGAAATGTTACTTACAGTGGGTTTCCAAAACCGGTGGCACGGTCTTCACGTTTTGACCTGCAAATATCCACAGTATCGCATGATCCTTTAACACATATCATTATCAAATCAAGTCCACTTAAGCCTCAAGAATGCTAAAATGCAATGAAGATGCCAAAATCATGCATTAAAACACTTTTGAAATTTCCTGAAAAACAGGTCTCCGCTCGAGCGTAAAAACCTCCGCTCGAGCGGATAACACACTGTGAGAAAAATGCTGGATGTGCGAAATCTCCGCTCGAGCGACCAAACCTCCGCTCGAGCGGACTGTGAAAATCTGGGTAGAAAAACCAGTCCATTTTTCTGTCAAACCGTGGCCTCCATTTTTGCAAAATCAACTTCCAAAATCATAAAATTCAAGGCCAAACTCACTTGAAAACAACTTGCTTTAAGCTTTAAAACCAAACTCATATGAATCATATAAAAGATTAACCATGAATTGAGGTAGAAAGCCATAACTATGCCTATAAAACTTAAATTCATGATAATATACCATAGATGCTCAAAGATGCATTTTAGATGAAAATACAACATGATTTCCCTTCATTCATTCCATTACTTGCCATAAATCATAGATGATTCAACTTTACTTCTAAAATTTAGAGAAACATCCTTACCTTGAGTGCTTAATTGAAGAGAATTAGTTTGAATCCCCTTTTTCCTTCTCTTCTTCCCTTGTTTCTCCTCTTTGCTCTCTCTCTTCTCACGAATTCTCTCTTCTCTCTCTCTTTCCAGATTTTTCTTTTGAGTCAAAGAGTCAAATGAGGTCAAACACCCTTATCTATAATCATATATATCCATATATAGTATATAACTCAAGTTGTGCCAAAACTCTTGGGCCAAACAGGACTTAGCGATTCAGACGAAATTTAGTCTTCAATTTATCGTCCCAAATGATTCTAAAAATTCTCGGTATCACGTAGGCGTGTTCAATTTCATTTTCTGAATCCATTACGGTCAACAATTTTCAGTCCCGAAATTGTAATTCCAACAGATATTTCTCCAATTCAAACAGATATTCTTCAATTAAATCATACGAAAACATAATTAATTACCGACAATTATGATATACGATTCCGGGTCATTACAAGGTCTTGGCAAGTTAGCAAAGCCAATAAGGATGTGTTTGAAGTTCATTCGATACCATCTGTTACAGTTGATATTACAAGGTGTACGTGTTCTTGCTTCAAATGGCAAATCAACGAATTCTCATGTGACCATGTTGTGATTGCTATTCAGAAGAGCCGCTACAATCTCAATGACTGTGTGGAACATTACTTTCATGTAGAGACATATCGTGCAGCCTATTCGGGTGCCATATTCTCTATACCATCGGTGGAAAAGCCGTCTTTTGATCCCACAAACTTCATTATATATCCACCAACTGTGAAAGGACCACCCGGAAGCCGAAAAAGAATAGAATCCCATCAAAGGGTGAGAAACTGAAGCAAATAAGGTGCAGGAGATGTGATAAGTTGGGAAGCCATAATCGGAAATCATGCAATGAGTCGATATAGGGCGTACATTTTTCATTTCAACATTATGTTTTACATGGGATTCTTATATTGATTTTTGAAATAAGATTGTGTTGTGTTGGCAAACATTGTGTTGCAATAAGATTACATTGTATTGGCAAACATAATAATGGTTTGGCAAACTTAGTATTTGATTTGTGTTTTTTCTTTTTCTTTTTGGGTACCAAACTGATATTTTGTTGATGTTTTAATGATGAATACATGATGTGGACATTCACACTTGCGTAAAAGAATCATATTATGTGAAAACTCGCACATGGGTTGAACTTTTTTACATTATTGTTATCAATGTTGACATGAATATAAACTGTGATGTGAACTTTCACATGCACAGAGATTGACATAGTGTGAACATTCACAACTGTTATGAATAAGAACAAATGTGAATATTCACACTTGTGTATGTTATCCGTAATGATGTCATGTAAACAATGTGTACATTCCTGCACAAAATATGTGTATTATAGAACAATCGGGTTCAAACAATCGCATAAATTATGCACATCACAACACATCAGTATATCATAAGCGAATATGAACATTCACATCTGTAAAACATCAGTGCATATGAACATTCACATTAGTGGTACAGATGTGAATGTTCACATTTGGCAGAGATGAATAACATTTACAACTGTTATGAATAAGAACAAATGTGAATATTCACACCTGTGTATGTTATCCGTAATGATGTTATATAGACAATGTGAACATTCCTGCACAAAATATGTGTATTATAGAACAATCGGGTTCAAACAATCGCATAAAATAACATAACAACACCAAAGGTATATCAAAATTCACAAGTGGCTTTTTCCCATTAATAGATGTCGTATCACTGATTTACAATCAATTGTTATGTCAAAATGTCAAAGCAATTGATATTAACATTCATATCGAGTGTTGGTTAGTTTGTAGGTGGACACCCCCTACCTATAGGTTTTAATAACGCTCTGTTTTCTTATGATTCAAAAAACTATGTACTAATAAGTCTCGTAGTCCACACCATTTAGAATTAGTGAGGTTGCCAACAATTTCTTCATGGTATATGTACGCCCGCATGATGTAACACACTGCAGGTCCGCAGTCCACTCTGTAAATGCAAAATGGTTTTGATTAGCACTTGACATGTATGTTTGCATAATGGTTATGGAGGATTTGTGAAAAATGTAGTGAGGCTTATGAGTCGTCACTCTGCCGAGGACAGACATCAACTGATATGATTAGTTGTGACGGATATTGGCCTGCTAACTTAGTCCATAGCGATGATGACTCGCCAATAATATGCACAACGTTCTCGATGTACTTCCTCTGTGTAGGAAATTTCACATTAGGCATCAACGAACATATGTGTGTGTACATTCATTTTTGGAATTTAACGTATGACAACAATTCATATTTGTGTATATTAAGAGCCACTTACAAGTTCCTGTGCTTGGTCGATATACGGGTCATATATGCCTGTCCTTGGGCGCAATGAGTTATAATGCCTCCACAAATTGTCTTTAGCATCATACACAACTATCGTCCAGTGGAATTCATGGTGCAATGGGAATAGTAGGTATCTCTCTCTTTGGTAGTTTTTCACATGTGCATCAATGTGTTTACTTCTTTTGCGAGGATGGTACTCTCGTATCACTTTCTGTACACATTAGACAAATAATTAATGGACTGTGAAGTTTCAAATTCACATTATCAAAAATGGAATGATAGATTTTACCAAACACATGCTCGTGAAGATGAATGACGCTTCATCTGAAGTTGGGTTGACCACCTCTTGTTGTTTATGTAATAGTTCGGCATATGCATCTATGAGCTACACAAACATAAGGTCGTATTATATTATTTGTGGTGGGTGAACAATGTGTGTCTATGTCTATGTGTGTGTGTGTATGTGTGTGTGTGTTTATATGTATATGCATGAAAAGTGAATCATCTTCGTAATGGCATACATTGTTGTGTATCGATTCCTTCTTGATAAGGTTCACAATGTCATCAAAATACACGTATGTAGACTTCGAGTCTCCCTTCTACACAAGTAGCCTGTGCATTTTAAACAAACTAATGTGAATATCAACATTGCACAGTTTTGAACAAATCAAATAAATAAACACAGTGGTGAATATTCACAATTATGGAATGTGAATGTTGACATTAGGTGTTTGTACAATCGCTTACTCATCGCCTCCGCTTTTTTGTAAAGCCTGGACCTTTTGCTTGTCTTGTTTGGACATCATGCTCCAGACTTTGAACTTGTTAGTCAAGGTTAATAATTTTTTTGGGTGCTTCGCTGGTGGGTGTTTGTCCACATCTTCAACCATTTCGATTGTATGAGGCTATTTTTGGCCAGGTAAGTCTGGGCACTGAAAGTTAGGCAAGCGATGCTCTTTTCTATCTTTCTCCTTGATACGCTTCACCCTAGAAGGTGGGCTAAGATTGTGTTGAATTAGGGTAGGGGGTTGCTTCTGCATCTTGGCCTGTGCGACAATGTGGACTGACTAGTCATCGTAAAAGTCCTGAAGAACTGTTTTCTCGCATTCTAAGTCGATGACCAGCTGCGTTAAGCTCTTAATTTCTTCATCCTTCTGCTCTATGCCCTTTTTTATTTCAGTATTCATGTTGGGTGGGCTTGACTGGTTGAACAATTTATGTTCAAGATCAGTTATGACTCTTACCCTTAACTCCCATGAGAATTGAAGGTGTTTGTACTTTACTTCCCATAGCCTTATGATGACCCAAGCCTTCTGATTTTCTTTGACAAGCATATCGATGATGTCGGGTTGGCTTGTGTTTGCTATGACAATAGCTCTCTCATCATGTGGGCTGCTAAACGAAATGTGAATGTCTTCATTACTGTCATTTAGCTCAACTCCACCCCAGAAAATTGGGAATTGCTGCCATTGTGTTGTTCTTCCTTGATGTTAGAGAGGTTGGGAGATGTGGTGGCTGGTTCATAAATTTCGGGCTCCACCTTCAATGTTGTACGCCTGAACTTTTGTAATTTTATTGGGGTTGTAAAGAGTTCGCCGGCATTAACCTGAAATGAAAAAGTTATGTTACTTAACATATATATTTGGGTGGTGTCATAATGTGAATGTTTTGATCAATAGTTGAAGGTCATACCTCATTAAAACCAATATCAGCCAAAGAGGTGGTTTTCATCTTCTTTTATAAAGCAGTCAGATCCCACTTGACACAGCGAGGAATGGCATTGGGCTTGTGAGGTTGTAGGATGGTTGTGTGCTTACACAACCAATACTTCAACAAAACAACAAAGACATATGTTATTTAGCATTTGCATAGTAATGTCAACATATGTGAACATTAATAAGAGTGACACTGTTGTGAACATTCACAATAGTATATCATGAGTGAATATGAACATTCACATCAGTGGTACAGATATGAACATTCACATCTGTGAAACATAAGTGCATATGGACATTCACATCAGTGGTACAGATGTGAATGTTCACAGTTGGCATAGATGAACAACACTCAAGGACATGTGAATGTTATTATTTGAGAACATGGGTACTTACTATCAATAACATGACACAGTCAGTGACTTTTGCCAGATTTTTGTTGTTTTGGGAAATGAAGGATGTCAACATTGTTCTAATTTGCTTGGCCCAATCATATTCTTGCATGCTTTCCAATGGGACCATATGTGCGTAGTAGCCCCATCCTATTGTCTCACCGCTTGTCGAGAAAAAAGTTTTTGGCAAGCATATACGCAAACTAGTCGGGCGACTTCTTCGTTGTCATATTTCTTTTTGCCTTTCAATGCCTCGATCAAAAGGGTGCGTATCCATTTTGAAGTCAACTGGCTGACATTTTTGCACATTTTGTTTATAATGTCAGTCTTTGGTTTCACACCATATGATATGTCTATTGGCTTGGTGTTACAGTCCACACCAAAAATCAGCTTGATATCGTTGTCGTGTATGTTCATCTTCTTCTCCCCAATGTAGAAGGCATCTTTTGAAGCTTTGTACATTTGTAAGACATGCACAACAACATCATCGTACTTCATGCATTTGTCAAGGTCGATCTCACGGTTTCTCAATGCATCTAATAAATGCCAAAAAGGTGTTTGCCGCAGGCAGCCAAGCTGTACTTGTGTGAATTTGGTGCTTTCATTAATTTCACTAGTCCGGTCATGTTAGATCTGTAGTTGACACACCGCATGTCAACATTTTTGTTAGTATTTGCTTGTGGGCTTTCTTTCTTAACATGGTACTCACCTCTTTTTTCTTTTTGAGGTTTTCTTCTGTGCAATATCTGCAAAATGGAGCATTTAAAAAAAATTAAGTTAAGGCTTATGTGATTAGCATAGTGGAACATATATGAACATTCACAGCATTGCCATTGATGTGAATGTTCACAGTTGTGTGCATAGGTGTGAATGTCCACAGTTTTGTGTATGGATGTAAATATCCATATCTGTACATGGATGTAGATGTTGACTGTGTCGGCATAAACACAATGTACATATTGTGTGAGTGTGTAAAAATAAATGTATGTTTATACAACCATGAACAACATTCAAGAACATGTGGATGTTAACACAAACATATAAAAGGATGTTGTGAACATTTGCAGTCCTAATTTGTATGGCAATGCACATTCTTACTATAATCATGCAATGCCAATCTTATAATACAACCTCAAAATTGAAATACAATTTGAAACATGGGATAACAAAAGTGATATATTTCCTCTAAACACAGTGGTTAATGTTCACTAAGTGTCTAATTAATTTACACATGTAATGAATGTTCACAACATAATTATGTATCACAATAACATTTAACACAAGGAATTTTAAATGTGAATGTTCACTACGGTTAATAACAACAATTTGATAGAGGGGGGAAGGATAGTGTTAATATTTGCAGGGACTGTATTTCATGCCACTTTCATGTAAAATAATTAAGAATTGAAGGTTCAAGTTATTGGATTCCCATTAACAATCAAAAATACCAATAAGGCAAACATTCACAAAAGGGGAAAAAATTAACTACAATATCACAAAATAATGATTGGCTAAACATTTTCAATCCATGTGAATGTTCACAGCTTTCAACAACAACAACAATAATATTTGAAATAATTTGATTATCCAAACATTTTCAATCCATGTGAATGTTCACAGTTTTCAACAACAACAACAAAAATAATTTGGTTTGGTCAACATTCTTCCAAACTATTTGAATGTTCACAGTTGTGAACACAATATAATGGCAACTGTAATGTTTTTGATTGAAAAAATAATATAATTAGGGATTACGATTGAGGGGTTCAGATTAAAGGTTAGGGTATGAATAATATGGACTCCTATATATTGTATGAATAGAAACAAGGGATATTTGTGAAAGTTCACAATATTGTTTGTTGAAAAAGAGATTTAGGGTTTAAATGCACGAATGAGTAGATTACTTACGTTTTTTTGCCCATTTCAACGATTGCATTGTCACAATTGTCGTCGAAGGTGATTTTGACGAAGATAGACCTTACGGATGTTCAACAATGGTGATTTCACGATTTCAGCAACCGACGGCGTAGGGATGACGAAGAAGATGATGAGGCGATGCGACGATGGAACAAAGACAGTCTTCTGGGCATTGAGATGATATGGAATATGGCTTTGGATTTTTTGATTGGTGGAGATATTGTGCGTGATTTCCTGCAAGAAGAGAGGGGAAGAGAGACGGTTATTTGATTCAAAGAAAGGATAGATGCGTGTTTGTTTGAGGGTTTTTTTGGTCTTTTAATATGAAATGGACCTAATAGAATATTATAAAACACTATGGGTCTTATGAAATAACACTCTTAGATAATGGATTTACTGAAAAAGCACCCTTTATTCTATGTATGATCTATAATTAGTTTTAAATTTACATCTTATATATTAATTTCAAGATAAAATTTTGATTAACTTTTCACGGTAATTATAGGTAAATTAATTGACTTATCTTGAAATTTAATAATTATACTAACAATCCTTTTTAGGTTGATTAAAATGACAAAAATTAATGCAAATGGTATGAATATACAATGATAAATAAGTTAAAATATATATTTTAGTATAAAAAAATTAATTAACTCGTTTGCTTCTGATTTTCAGAAAACAGCTTTCAAAAATTTTTACTTTTTTATTTTTTATATTTTAATGTTTTCAATGATTTTTTAAAAATATTTTAAGTGTTATATGAATCAAAACATTAATATTAAAAACATCCCCTTCCAGGTTCTAAATAATCAAAATTTTAAAATTTATTTAAACTATTTTTGTTATTAAACAAAATTGTACTAAACAGTGGGACAAAGGAGGCTGCTTTCACAGCAACCGCTGTGGCGCCCCCGATTGAGGTTTATTTCGATTTTATTTTGATAATTTAAATTGTTTATATTATAAGATTCATCGAATATATTATGTATATAAACAATGAGGTTAATCGGATATGCATAACCTTATGATCGGACCATAATTAGTTTTTAAAAAATTATCAAAATTATGCTAATAGTTTGTTTTTTTAAACATAAATGTATTCTTGTTATAAGTTATAAATGTCTAATTGATTTGATTTTTTTGTAGATGGTATATTCGATGAACTCTACAATATGAATTATTCAGATTATCAAAATAGATTTAGAAAACACTTCATACAATGTTGTGCCTATAAAGGCACAACACCATCACCTCGTTCTAACTGTAGTCCATACTCTAAATTAAAATAAATTATAAATAACTCATTTAAGCTGCACTAAATAAACACATTGTATATAAATCATCTTAAATTATAAGTCAAATTTTCAAAAACTCAACAATTATCTACCTCAAAGTATTATCTTATTACATTTCGTTAAAATTTTGTTATGAATTTAAACGGAATTAGGTTGCGTGTGAAATTCATGACACGTTTATTGATTTTTGAGAATAATAATGCACTTATTTGATGGTCTCATTTGTACCTTGCCTCTCTTATTTTAGTACACAAAATGCAAATAAAATCATTAGATAAGTGCATTATTATCTTAAAAATTGTGTGTAATGTGATTTACACAAAATCTGCTTATGTAAAAATTCTTAACAAAATTGTAATAACAAAAACTAAATGTAATAAAATTGAAAGATACAAAGCGCAAATTAGTATTAAGACCGTCTTCAATGCTGTATAAATTTTTTTATCAAATCTAAATAAAAATTTGATTTGATACCGTTCACTATAATGTTAAAATTAAAATTTTTTATAAATTTTTTTCACATCTTTGATTGTCCGAAGGGTAGTCCGGACATGAAAAAAAAAAATTTGAGTGGACATTTGGAAGAATGTCCAACTTAATGGTAGCCATTTAAATTTAATAAAAGATAGAAAAATTTCATTCATTTGATGAAAGCTCTATTTGATTGTGAAATAATTAAAATAAGATTCTCTAATAGCTTAAAGAAGTTACTGTAATTTACCATTTTTCTAAAATATTCAAAGAATTCATCGCCTCCTTTGCTTTCTCAGCCACAATTGCCAATGTCAATGACCACAAACGGAGCTACTAGCAACGGTTGGGAAGAATTATTTGGGACTTTTTTTTTTTTTTTTTTTTTTTTTTTTTTTTTGTGACTATTTTAGTTATAAAAAATAAAATAAATTATTTTAATTACAAAAAATAAAATATCATATTTAATCCATAATCATTACCCTCTTTTCTTATAAAAAAAAAAAGTCAAAAAAATTAAAATATCCTTTCCCAAAAAAAAAATAAAAAAAATAAAAAAAGGGCCAAAAATCCCAAACGACACCAGAGAGAGAGAGAGAGAGAGAGAAAGAGCCTGCGTCACCAAAACCAGAGACGCACAGAGGCTAATACTAATCCAAATATAGCGCCAAAACGCGCGCACACACACACCATGCCTTCTCTTGATCTCAAAGAATTTCAAGAGAAGCTCTCCACTCACTTCCGGCCATTGCAACGCTCCTTTCAGTTCTGGGTTCGAGCCGCTGATATCTACACCGGTTACAAGGTCTCTCTCTCTCTCTCTCTCTATACATATGTGTGTGTGTGTATGTAGTGGGAATTTCAATGGGTTTTGATTTGATGTTGTTGTTTGAGTTTGTTGTGTGCTTTTAGGTGTTTCAGCTTCGAGTGTGTTTCGAGAAGGATGTGACGAAGCAAGAGGCAATGTGGGAAAGACAACATGAGTTTGCCGCTGAGAAGATATATAACATGTGCTCTGACCTTGGTGGCTTTTTTCTCAAGGTACAATTAGTGATTGCACTTCTTATTATGTGGGTTTTTGATTTTGTGCTCTTCAACTTGTTTTCTGGGTGTTGCAAGGTGTAGTGTACCTAAGGGGTTTGTTGAATTGTGCACTGTTTATTGGATTTTGCTATTTTTGTTTTAATTCACCAATTGGGTTTCATGATTTAGGATCTTTTCAATATTTTATCTGGTTAATTTTCATGGTATAATCAATGATTTCACTTCTTATTATGTGGGTTTTTGATTTTGTGCTCTTCAACTTCTTTTCTGGGTTTTGCATGGTGTAATGCCTAAGGGGTTTGTTGAATTGTGCACTGTTTATTGCATTTTGCTATTTTTGTTTTAATTCTCCTATTCGGTTTCATGATTTAGGCTGTTTTCAGTATTTTATTTGGGTACTCAAGAGACTTATTATTAATGGTCACGGTATAATCAACGATTTCACATCTTATGTGGGTTTTTGATTTTGTGCTCTTTATTTCGTTTCTGGGTTTTGAATGGTGTAATGATGCTAAGGGGTTTGTTGAATTGTGCACATTTATTGGATTTGGCTATTCTTATTTTAATTCTTGAATTGGGTTTCTCAGATTTAGGCTGTTTTCAATATTTAATTTGAGTACTTGATAAACTTGTTATTAAATCTCATGGTTTATTCATTGGTTTCACTTCTTATGTGGGTTTTTGATTTTGTGCTGTTTATTTCGGGGTTTTGAATGGTGTAATGATTTAGGAATTTGTTGAATTGTACACTGTTTATTGGATTTTGCTATTCTTATTTTTATGGTTTGATTGAGTTAACGATTTAGCCTGTTTTTAATATTTAATTTGGGCACTATACTCTAGATACTTGCTATTGATTCTCAAGGTATAATAAATGTTTTCACTTCTTATGTGGGTTTTTGCTTTTGTGCTTTTCAACTTCGTTTTTGGGTTTTGAATCATGTAATGCCCAAGGGGTTTGTTGAATTTTGCACTGTGTATTGGATTTGGCTGTTCTTTGTTTTAATTCTCCAATTGGGTTTTGCAATTTAGGCTGTTTTCAATATTTAATTTGGGTACTCAAGTGATTTGTTATCAATTCTCATGGTTTAATCAACGATTTACTTCTTATGTGGGGTTTTGCTTTGGTGCTCTTCAATTTTGTTTCTGGGTTTTGAATGGTGTAATGCCTAAGGGATTGGTTGAATTGTGCACTGTTTATTAATTCTTCAATTGGGTTTCATGATTTAGGTTGTTTTGAATATTTAATTTTGTACTCTAGAGACTTGTTAATTAATTCTCATGGTATAATTAATGATTTTACTTCTTATGTGGGTTTTTGATTTTGTGCTCGTTTTTGGGTTTTGAATGGGTATAAATTAATGCCAAGGGATTTGTTGCATTATGCACTATTTATTGAATTTGGCTATTCTTATTTTAATTCTCCAATTGGGCTCACTATTTAGGCTGTTTTGATATTTGATTTGGTTACTTGAACTTGATATTGATTGATAGTTTCTGTTTAATGATGTTTATGGTGGAGATTAATTTACTTTGTGGGATGGGGTTTGGTTTAGGTTGCCCAAATCATCGGGAAGCCTGACTTGGCCCCGGCTGCATGGGTTAGAAGGCTTGTTACGCTGTGCGATCAATCCCCTGCAACCCCATATGATGTCATCCGAGTGGTGCTAGAGAAGGAGTTGGGTCAAAGTGTAGATGGATTGTTCGAAAGATTTGAAGTGAATCCTCTTGGTTCTGCTTCTATTGCACAGGTAACTGAGGTCTCTGACTTGCTCAAAGATTCAATGAGTCGTTTGAATCATTTTTAGAAATTTTACTTCTAGAGAATAATTAGAGAAGTCCCCCCAGTCATGAGTATATATGAACTTCTATCATGGCAGTACTGGAGTATTGTTAAATTTTTTGAATAGCTCTGCATAAAATAAAATGTATGGATGAAGTGAAAACAGACACGAGTTTCTGTCAACATCCATGGGTACGTTGGTTTCTATGTAAATGCTAGGAATCGATGGTTTTAAGTTATTAAGACATGTTACCATGAAAATGAATAGTAGGATGCTAAATTTTTTTTTTAATTTCTGAGAACTCAATGGTTTGAAGGTAAAGATGTTTAAATGGCATTATGGAAAATTTGATTGTCTCTGATACTAGTGATAGAGCATCATATATGCGTATGGAAACCTGCCATTCACCAAAATGAAGTTAAATCTCTGGTTATGAACTTAACTAAAATGCTTTTGAGTTCCACAGATAAATCTTCCTATTGGTTTGAAGAAAATTTGTTTACTGACAAGTGTTACTGAGCTTGACCTGGCAAATATTTTCCTCTCTTTCTTTTTTCAAATTTTTTTCTTTTACTTTTACTGTTTGGTATTTTTGTAGCTACTTGATATTGATATATTGTAGAATCTGTATTTAGAAAGAGACATTATTAGAAGTCTTTCTAAAAGAAAAACCCTAGCAGGACCTGTGTAGTTCAAGGTCATTTTGGTTCCTATCCATTTATTTATACATTGACATGACACAAACAGTCATAACTTTCACATGACAAAAGGAAACCTCATCTCAACCTTGTTAAGGGGTTGCTTTCCACAGTGAAGTGATTTAGGATGGAATTTTGTAATAATGCTCGCGGAGAGTTACACTTACACCTTACTTATGTTTCATACTCAATTCAGGTGCACCGAGCGAGATTAAAAGGTGACAAAAGAGATATTGTTGTCAAGGTAAGGATACTTCAACTTTAACTTTGCTTCCCCAATATGTTTTACAGGTTTAGACTGATATGGTGATGTAGGTGCAACATCCTGGTGTTCAGGAGTTGATGATGACAGATATTCGTAACCTGCAAGCTTTTGCATTATACATGCAAAAGACAGATATCAAATTCGATCTCTTCTCTATAACGAAGGAAATGGAGAAACAGGTATTTTAAATGATTTTGTGGCAACAACTTGTGCTTTCTTCTCATAATGGCCATTAAACCTGATCATCATTTTGTCTTGCCAAAGAAAAGGGAAAAACGTAAAATTGGAGAGAAAAAAACTGAGGATAAATGTTGAATGTGCTTTACTGCTTTTATCTTGTGATGGGATATTATACTACAAGATCCATCAATCTTTTGAAATGCTACTTGAATAATGTACATGATGGTTGAGTGATGACATAATAGTTGTTCAATCAATAAGCCCAATACAGTGCTATTTATTGAATGGAGAGTGTAGGATTATATATCTATTTGAGTTTTTAGATTGAATTCTTAAAGTTACTCTATAAGTAAAACTGGACACTATTTCAATATAATAATTTTTTTATTATCTACAAAGTTTATTTGAATGATTCTGGTTTCTGATATTTCAAATGTTAGATGAGTCAACTGAGCACAACTTAGTAGATTTTCCATAATTTGGTTAAATATTTTCAATGTTTTCTATCAATTATATGATAATCGCTTATGAGGACAGACACATACATGGGGCACAGATATGACTAAAAACAGATACTTCAACCCAAAAGCAGTAGGAAGGGATACAATGAGGACACAAATAGATACATGATTATAATATCATATCCGTAATCACATGATTATAATATTACTACTCTCATTATTTTCTTTGCAACTCCACTTTACTCATTTTCAATTGTTTCCTTTTCATCCTTGATTGGCACTGGCCTTATGTTTTTGTCGAGGACAGAATCAGAGAAGTGTTGGCCAAGTGGCCCAAATGATGATGTCTAATTCATTTTGTTGGAATGTCCCAGACATCTGATATGTTTTTAGGGTTGTTGGAGATGTGTTGCTCTCCGACATGTTAGTATAGAAGTTTCTGTCCTATGTACACCCTTACGGCTGATTTCCCTGACTATGCTATTTTTAAAACTTTAGTCTCACTTTAGGGTGTGTTTTTAACTTTATTCCCATAGCAGGGTAAAACGGCTTTAGTAATGCCGTTTTCTAGAAAACGACTTTTCAAAAACCGTGTTTTGCGATTAAAATAATAATAAACTTTGAACACAGAAAACGGCTTTAGAAAAGCCAGTTTTAATTAATTTTTAATTAATTCTGAATTAATTAAAAACGGTTTTGGTAAAACCGTTTTTACATTAATTTTTTTTTAATTTATATTTTCAACATAAATATTTTTGACCAAAAATATTTTTAATAAAAAACGGTGTTTGAAAAGTCGTTTTAGAAAACGTATTTACAAAAGCCGTTTTTACATTAATTTTTTTTAATTTATATTTTCAACATAAATATTTTTTGACCAAAAATATTTTTAATAAAAAACGGTTTTAGAAAAGTTGTTTTAGAAAACGTATTCACAAAATTTTTTTTTTAATTATTTTTTCTCATGTGGGAAGGTTGGACTTGGGAATCAAAAGATGAGTAAGAGAGCAGCAATTCCAATGCATTCAAAGATGGGTTTCTTTAGAAAATTACAGCACAAATAAAAGGGGCTTTTTCCATATTAAGCCAATTTATCATTTTAATTCCCAAACTAGGCCTAGTTTGGATGGAATTCCCAAACTAGGCTAAAGCACTATTACAAATCATGCTTTCATTGTTTGGGGCCGAAAATTTGATGAACATTGAAAGCGCTATTAGAAACCACGCTTTTAATTAAGAAAGCGTGGTTACAAACCACGCTTTTAACATAAATTTTTTTTTTTGAAGAAAACTTGGTTCCAAACCACGCTTTCACTGTGCATGTCGTTTAATTTGTTTTCTGAAGAAAGCGTGGTTCTAAACCACGCTTTCACTATGCATATTGTTTAAGTTTGTTTTTTGAAGAAAACGTGATTGTGAATCACGCTTTCAATGTTCACTAAAAGAAGCGTGGATTGAAACCACGCTTTCACTGTTCACTACAACAAGCATGGATTGAAACTACGCTTTCACTGTTCATTAAAATTTTTTTTAATTTTTTTTTATTAATTTTTTTTGTAATTTTTTTTTTTTCTGTTGTCATTGTTTTGGTGATAATGTAATTCATTAATTTTTTTTTTTTTTCTTTTGTCTTTGTTTTGGGCTAGAAGGTGTAATTCATAAATTTTTTTTGTCTTTACTAAAGCCGTTGGAGTTGATGTTACTGTGATTCAATTGGTTTCGCTTATTTCATAAGACTGATGTTGTGCAATGAATGAATGAATGTAAAGGTTATTTGTTTTATTCAATTGGTAGTGTAGTTTTTTGTAAGAATGAGAACGTTATTTGTTATATTCAATGAATAATGGTTACATTATTGGGTTCTCACGATTGAGAAGATGAACAAGTTAAGAAAATGTGTATTTCTCCTGAAATAAATTTTGTCAACATTTTTGTAATAAAACTTAATACATAATATACGAAGTCACCAATTTACTAAATACTCATACAGGCATGAAAACAACATAACTGAAGTTGCAAATGTGACAGTTTTCAGTTACATAGGTAGTACAGACATCAGTCTCTTACAAAAATACATTCTGGACACTATGAACTGAACACACAATACATACATCGTAGACACCCTGAACTGAACACACAATACATAAACATAACAGTTAGACAGACAAATATTAGGCAGACAATCTGACAAACTCATTACGGAAACACCTAGTCTAACACAGACATTACATATTAATGCATGACCTAATATTGCCGAAGTGTAGACATTAACACCTAATTTGCACTTAAATCGGTAGGTGGCTCAGTCTGAATAATCCGAAAGCTCAGCGTCAGAGACAAGTTCAGGATCCTCCATGATACCCTTGATAGCCGCAACATTTGGTTATGTTCTGTTCTTCTGGGCATCCGTCTTAACTATGTATAGCTGCATATCGCGGGCTAACCTACGGCGCATTTGAGAAATCTCATGTTGTAGTCTTTCATATAGTCGATCAACATTATCAGGATCTTCCTTTTGGATCTCAACAGAACGTGCTTTTGGCACCTTCAGTCGATTTTCCCGACATAATCTTTCCATTTGCACTCGCTCTATAAATAGTGTGGGCCACTTCAGAAGTCTAGCGTCTGCTAAACCATATCCTGTGTGATTATCTGATGGATCCATACATGAACCTCCTTGAACTGAATAATACTTGGGCATAAAAAAATGTCGCTTCCCAAACCTATCACGATAACCACAAGCATAATCTAAAACAGGTATTCCCACTCCATCCCATGAATCGTCTTCAGCATCGCCACGTCCCCTTCCCCCTCCTCGTCGTGAACTGTCACCCCTTTGCAAGTTCCTACTACCTCTGCGATTCCCACTCCCTCCCATGAATCGTGTAGCCATGCTAAATTTTTAAAACAAATGAATGATAATTTCGTAGGGCGAAATGAGTTGTAAGGTTGTGTCTTCACCTTTAGTCGCTTATATAGTTGGTTATGAACGGCTTTAGAAAGATGCCTCTGCATGACAATCCCACATATACGAACAAGGTATGAGCTGTCACTAGAATGAAAAAACAGAGAAAAGCAAATACTGTATACCAAGTCACGTGACTTGACAATCCATTTGCATATACCGACAAAATAAGGACATGCTCACTGTAAGGTAAATCAGTGAATTCACTATTGCCATGTGACTTTCTGAATTGAGAATCCCACATATATCAATAAGAGATAAGTTGTCACCGTATAAAAAAAATCGAGCAAAAAATCAAGAAAACTAAAGCCTGTGCACCAAGTCACATGAGTTGACAATCCATTTGCATATACGGACAAAATAAGGGCTTGCTCATTGTAAGGTAAATCAGTAAATTCACTGTTGCCGTGTGACTTTTTGAATTGAAAATCCCACATATATCAATAAGAGATGAGTTGTCACTGTAATAAAAAAATCGAGCAAAAAATCGAGAAAACCAAAGCCTGTGCACCAAGTCACATGACTTGACAATCCATCTGCATATACGGACAAAATAAGGGCATGCTCACTGTAAGGTAAATCAGTGAATTCACTGTTGCCATGTGACTTTCTGAATTGAGAATCTCACATATATCAATAAGAGATGGGTCGTCACTGTAATCAAAAAATCGAGCAAAAAATCGAGAAAACCAAAGCCTGTGCACCAAGTCACATGACTTGACAATCCATCTGCATATACGGACAAAATAAGGGGATGCTCACTGTAAGGTAAATCAGTGAATTCACTGTTGCCATGTGACTTTCTGAATTGTCACTGTAATAAAAAAGGAAGCTTATGTAGGTAATGTTGTGTTTCACTTAGCTATGTATCATTCGTTGTTACGACCAACTATTTGTATTTTATTGAAAAGTATGACTATTTGAATTTTTGTTGTCATTTGGAATTATTTTAAAATCAACTTTTGAATATTCAATTTATAATATTTTGGGAAACATTTACAACATCAACTGAACATTGGTCGTAACGTACCCATCCGCAGATCAATCGTAACAAATTTGTAAATCCCACGCACGCCCACTTAACCCCATATAAAAAAAGAAGATTAATTGTTATTTTGATTTTTTCTAGAAATCACTTGTAATAAATTTGCAAATCTCACGCACAACCACTTAACCCAATAGTATTGGAAGACTAGTGTATGAAAATATTGTTGAAATGAAAATGTAATTGAATATGAAAGTATTGGGTTAAAATGGAATTTATGCAAATAGATGATCCGTATGGTTTTGTATTTTGAAATGAATATTATAATTACATTTTTTAAAAGAGTTTGTCAAACTTAAAATTTTGTTTGCTTGTATATATTAAAAATAATTTTTATAAATTTTAAATCCAAAACTTACTTGGTTTTCGAATTTCCAAAAACAGTTTTTTGGAAATTTATTAATCCCCCAACTGGACCAACCACTTGGCTTTGAGTTTGTTTGTCCTGCCCCCAAGTTTAGTTTTCTGTCAACCCCCCATTCCTTACCAGAGTCATCATTTTGACTGGACTACCAAGAATTGAAAGGAGACTCTTGCTTCTTTCTTGATGGAGATTGAAATTCTTTAAGAAGAGGATCACTATTTGAGGAGCCCCAGTTAAGGGAAGCTTTTGATTGAGCTACCTGTTCTGTTTTAAGAGTTGTTGAAGGCGGTAGTTCGTTTGTCTGAACTTTATTAGTCCCCCAACTAGACCAACCACTTGGCTTTGAGCTTGTTTGTCCAGCCCCCAAGTTTAGTTTTTTGTCAACCCCCCATTCCTTACCAGAGTCATCATTTTGACTGGACTTCCAGAAATTGAAAGGCGACTCTTTCGTCTTTCCTGATAGAGATTGAAATTCTTTAAGAAGAGGATCACTATTTGAGGAGCCCTAGTTAAGGGAAGCTTTTGACTGAGCTACCTGTTCTGTTTTACGTGTTGTTGAAGGCGGTAGTTCGTTTGTCTGGACTTTATTAATCCCCCAACTAGACCAACCACTTGGCTTTGAGCTTTTTTGTCCAGCCTCCAAATTTAGTTTTTTGTCAACCCCCCATCTTATGCGGGAGTCATCATTTTGACTGGACTTCCAGAAATTGAAAGGCGACTCTTTCGTCTTTCCTGATGGAGATTGAAATTCTTTAAGAAAAGGATCACTATTTGAGAAGCCCCAGTTAAGGGAAGCTTTTGACTGAGCTACCTGTTCTGTTTTACGTGTTGTTGAAGGCGGTAGTTCGTTTGTCTGGACTTTATTAGTCCCCCAACTAGACCAACCACTTGGCTTTGAGCTTCTTTGTCCAGCCTCCAAGTTTAGTTTTTTGTCAACCCCCATCCCATGCGGGAGTCATCATTTTGACTGGATTTCCAGAAATTGAAAGGCGACTCTTTCGTCTTTCCTGATGGAGATTGAAATTCTTTAAGAAGAGGATCACTATTTGAGGAGCCCCAGTTAAGGGAAGCTTTTGACTGAGCTACCTGTTCTGTTTTACGTGTTGTTGAAGGCGGTAGTTCGTTTGTCTGGACTTTATTAGTCCCCCAACTAGACTAACCACTTGGCTTTGAGCTTCTTTGTCCAGCCCCCAAGTTTAGTTTTTTGTCAACCCCCCATCCCATGCGGGAGTCATCATTTTGACTGGACTTCCAGAAATTGAAAGGCGACTCTTTCGTCTTTCCTGATGGAGATTGAAATTCTTTAAGAAGAGGATCACTATTTGAGGAGCCTCAGTTAAGGGAAGCTTTTGACTGAGCTACCTGTTCTGTTTTACGTGTTGTTGAAGGCGGTAGTTCGTTTGTCTGGACTTTATTAATCCCCCAACTAGACCAACCACTTGGCTTTGAGCTTTTTTGTCCAGCCTCCAAATTTAGTTTTTTGTCAACCCCCCATCCTATGCGGGAGTCATCATTTTGACTGGACTTCCAGAAATTGAAAGGCGACTCTTTTGTCTTTCCTGATAGAGATTGAAATTCTTTAAGAAGATGATCACTATTTGAGGAGCCCAAGTTAAGGGAAGCTTTTGACTGAGCTACCTGTTCTGTTTTACATGTTGTTGAAGGCAGTAGTTCGTTTGTCTGGACTTTATTAGTCCCCCAACTAGACCAACCACTTGGCTTTGAGCTTCTTTGTCCAGCCCTCAAGTTTAGTTTTTTGTCAACCCCCCATCCCATGTGGGAGTCATCATTTTGATTGGACTTCCAGAAATTGAAAGGTGACTCTTTCGTCTTTCCTGTTGGAGATTGAAATTCTTTAAGAAGAGGATCACTATTTGAGGAGCCCTAGTTAAGGGAAGCTTTTAACTGAGCTACCTGTTCTGTTTTCTGTGCTGTTGAAGGCGGCAGTTCGTCTGTCTTAACTTTATTAGTCCCCCAACTGGACCAACCACTTGGCTTTGAGATTGTTTCTCTAGCTAACAAATTCTGTTTTATCTGTCAAAATGCATTTGTTTTCCTCACCCTAACATTTTCCATGTTCTATTGGAATAGATGGTGCATTAAGTTTTGTATCTTTCTAATGTGAACTTGTACAATATATTGTTGTTATGCAATGCAACATTGTTGTGATTTTGTGTTTACTTGGATTCATAATATTATATTTCTATTTTAATTTCATTTTGTGGGATAATTGGTGGGAGTAAATTTTCATGACACTCCTACTGTCTACAAATTTGAAAGCACAAACCTTAATTTTGTTTTCACACTCTGTCTCTCTCTGTTTGATATTAAATTTTCATGACATGTAACACAAATTATTAACACAAACCTAGTAATACCTTCATAAAAATCATAAAAAAATTATTAACACAAAATTTTAAAATAAGTTTAAGTTTTTTCAAAAGTCTTCGTTATCATCTAACAAGTAAATTTGTTTTTTTATAAAAAAAAAAAAATTCATAAACAAAATTAAAAAAACTAAATAAAGTGGGTACAAAAAATTTCTTTACACATCACTGAGTCTATAAAGTGGGTACAAAAAATGAAGTTGTATATTAACACAAATTTTTAACACAAACCTTAAGTATTTTTTTAATTCAACATTCATTCCTATTATTCATAACAAACATACCACATAATCTTTAGAAATTTAACAGTTATATATCAAGATACATAATTATACACACTATATTACACTTATTTCTAAACCAAACATTAAAAGCTTAATGTCTAATCTAATGATTGAAAATTCAAAGACCAAACATGAAAATTCCAAAGCATTAAAGAAATCTGAGTGAGTCCATTCATTAATCCAGAACATTCATTAACTCATTGCAATTCAATAAAGAAAGTGATGAACTAATAAAGAATTGCAAGGGAAAGAGCACTCCTCAACCAAAAAAAATGTATACAAATCTATTTGTACGTTTGGTGAGTAAAAATATTATATTCACCTGTAACCTGTGCATATAACAACCCAATACAAGTCAACATTAACGCGGAGTTTTTTTTGGAAGCTCAACCCATTAAGAAAAAACAACACACCTGTTCTAACACCAAATAACACTACAAGAAATAATACTTTTTGTGTCACCTGTAACCTGTGCATATACAAAATTATTCATTCATCCATCCATTCATTCATTCATTCAATTCTCAACCATTCAATAAAAATATTTCTCCACAATCTGTAGCATTCAATTTTCAACCATATACACAACTTAACTATTAACCGTACATATCAAAGAAAATAGGAATCCATAAACATAGTATAATCTAACAAATACATATACTATCCGAACCAACAATTACAATTACAATTCAAACTAAAAAAAAAAAAGAAACTTAATAACAAAACATATCAGCTGTACATGTTTTCCATAAACAAAAAATATAATGTAAATTGCGCCCATGCAAACATCATCAATGTGGCCCAAAAACATCACTGTATCCATGCCAACATTATCAATCTGCAACAAAAACCAGTAAGGTAAGTAATAAAAAATGCAGAGTTTGATTTTTGTTTAAACAGAATATGGTTCAATTTATTTAACAAGTAATTTAGCTTATGGAGAAGGAAAAAATTAGATAACTAACTCAGTTGAATTTAGATGAATAACACAACGAATATACCAATTGATATAGCAAGACTATATAAATAAAAATCAGTCAATCATTCCTTTTAGCTTAACATATTGTTATTTCAACTAAAATAGGCAAATAAGGATTTATGACGATATGACACACAATATCAATTATACAGCAACAAAGTGAGTTTATCAATTAGCTTTTTCGCACCCTTAACGCCCTTTTTGCTTTTTCGCACCCTTAACGCCATTTCTCGATTAAGTTTAATGCATTTTTAGCTCTAACTCCCAATCTACTCGTGCTAATTACATTTCGTCTGTTGTCACAGGTCCTATTTGTCACAGGCAATGTAGCCGTGACATTCGTAACGTGGTTCGGGGGCTGTTTCGCAGTTTCGCCCCTTAACGTCATTTTTCGGTTAAGTTTAAGGCGTTTTCGGCTCTAACTCCCAACCTACACGTGCTAATT